>WHPZ01560813.1:0-20310 GCA_016617965.1 Macrosiphum rosae
GGTCAACTGACTCAATTTTTAGGTCAGAGTGTAGTGTAGAGTTGGAAACAAACCAAGGAGCAGACGTTATCATACGGAGGGTAATGGACTGGAATGCTTGTATCGTACGAATTTGGGACGGCTTAGCACAGAACATAAAGTTATATTTATTTTCATTTTAGTTCATTTTTAATATGAACTCAGATCATTAGAATTCAAGCATGTGCTTATTGGACGATCTTGAAACTTGTTTATTATATCTATATTGTATTTCTCGTTTGTTGCAATAAATTATACTTTCAATCTTAATTTTAAGTTAAGGACTAAGATATACTATAAAATTAATAATATAAGTATATCTTAGTCCTTGTTTTAACTAGTAAGTGTACCTATAATGATATTGTAATTTGTAATACGTATTTAATAGTTTTGGATTCCCGCCATATAATTATCACAGTTTATCATAATGTATATTTTGTAAACATTTACCTCTTAGATAAGAGTATTTCGGCCATTTTGTCGGCTTCATAATTATTACATTGTGGGAATAGGTCTATCTAGTATTTTTATATATCTGTGGATACTTCGACTAAGTTATAAGACATATAAACTAAGTTTAACTTAGTTTATATGGGTGAAGTGTGGATATATATCATATATCTTAATTCGTGGTATCCACAGAACAAATCGTACTATCCATGACAAAATAGACACCTTATCAATACGCCTTGATTGTTTCCATGAACTAGATATAATACTAGATTTGAATCAAGATTATCATTGAACTCATGAAGATTAGAGATAGATATCTCTAGTCTTCACGATTGAACCATTTTCTCTATTCTGTGATTGAACTATATAATAACTATATAATAATATTTTTATATAGTTCAATGGATATAATACCCATAATTGAATATTTCAATGGTGTTCTATGCTACTACGGATTAAACGGATAAGTGCTTATCACTCCCGTGAATCATTATTATATTATCACAGAACAATAATTATTAGACCTTAACATAGATAAAAGATTAGTGCAATACATCTGCGTTTGGCAGCGCCCGGCGCCCCGACAGCTGCACAAAAAAACAGATATCTTTAGATATCTATACGAAAATACGAAATTGTTGTTAACTATTAAACTATATAATAATGTAATATTGTATATATCTGTGCCAGTGTGCCCGGCAGTCATAATACCTATATAGTCTATGGCTACATTGATGATGGATTCTTGAACGAATTTATTCGTCATCGTTATTCGTTATTAGTTATTCGTTAATTTTAATCTTTATTGTTATTAATTCTGATCAAGACTTAACGTATCAAAGTATCTCAAGTATCAACTGAAAACTTCACCTCCGAAGTTCGGAAATTCACATGATATGCCTAGTCCGAAATTGTGAATCTAATTTGTTATAACTTTAAACTTATTAATGTACAAAATACGTTTTACATAATATCATAAACTTTGTTTGATAATAATATAAATAGATTGTATGATATTTAGATTTTCATATATCTTATAATGGATTCGGCATCTCTGGTTCTCAACTCTGATAACGAGGTAAATGTACAGTATGTACTTAAATTTTTTGTCACAATTAATATAAACCTTAAAAATATACATTAGTATAGCTTAGTAAATGTTTAAAATATTGCCTGTTGTTTTAGTATAAAATAATTTTGTGTTTAGTCCATTTCAGATGTATTGGATTTGGAGACAGAGGATTTCAACGATGCTGAAGAAAAGCCAACTACCACTGTTAACCATAAAGGAGGATCGGTTTGGCGAGATATTGTTGTCGGAGAACAGATGGAGGGATGCCTAACCCGTCTTGAAGTAACCCCTAAGACAGCCGCTTACACTGATATGGATGATCCAAACTATGAGCCCAAGTATGATTATGTTCATTTATTTATTAATTATTATGTCATGTTTAAGAAGATTTTAAAATTTAAAAAAGTGAACAAAAAATATAATTCTATTTTATGAATTATACAGAACCATTCATTTTTATGGGTACTAATTTTAATTTTAATTGTGAATCCCACAGTAATGTAATACCATGTTCATGACATAAGTCACTGACTAAAACCCAATCCAATTAATATAATACCTAAGTACCTATAGTTTTTATTTAAATTTTTTTCAACATTTCTATTTTAAAAAAATTCTAAATTTTAAATAATTTGTTCAAAATTCTAAATATTTTTAAAAACATTTATTAAATTTGTCTATGATTAGATTCTATTGAACATATTTATTTCAATATTACCATTACACTTTTTGAGAAATATGAATTAGGTGTTAATAATTACTAACTTGATTATATCACACAATTTTATGTGAGTTAGAAACATTATACATTGTACAATAACAAATAATAGTCTCAGACACCTTATACATTTTATTTTAATAATAATTAATATTTAGTTTAAAAAAAAATTTATTTATTTCAGGGGCAATGGACCAAAACGGAAACGTGTTTTTTCATCAAATAAGTCAAATAAAAAAACTGATATACCAGAAAAGTAAGTAATTATTATTTATGAAATTATCATAAAGGAATCATAAACATAATGATATTAATATATTGTTTTATTTCAGTAGAGAATATGATTTGGAGTTAGATCATGTTGTAAAAAAAAGATATTCACATGGAAATAATTTTAAGAAATGTCATTATAAATATGGAAATACAAAAGGATTTGAGGAAAAAAGAACTGATAATGACAATACATCAAAGTCTAGAATATTGCTTGATATTTGTGAATCTGAAGAAAAGACTATTGATCAATTTTTGGATGAGTTGTGCACAAATCTTTATGAACACAATAAGATTTTAATGTGTAAGTTAGGTTGAAGGTTAAATATAGTTAGATTTAATATTTTCAGGTCTATTATCTTCCTATTAGATTAGCTTAGTTAATTTAAAACTCAAACTCAAATTACTTAACTAAATCAAATTTTAATAAATTCTAATAATATTTTTAAATTACATATTTTGTGATAAATATAGAATTTTGAAAGTTTGATGTTTTCTTTTAGGCTGATATTTGTTAATTATGCATGTTATATCATAAATACCATAAACTTATAACCACATGTTTAAAACCTCTTAGGAGTTACAACAAAGTATCAACCCTGAGCCTAATCAATCAAACAAATATAGTTCTGTTCTTATTTTAATATTTTAATATTGGTCACATAGACGTACGAATAACTTTATAATATTAGTCATTGTTAAAAAATAATATCACTATTGATTAATTAGGTATACAATATTATATTATGTAAATTTAACCCTTTCACTGCTACGGACATACTATTACGTCACACGAAAACATACCGTTCCCTGCTACAGACGTACTATTACGTTCCTTTATCTATAAAACGAAATATGCAGGTTATCACATTAGGGATTACACCGAAAAATGCAGATAATAGATATTAACTTATATTTCAAGTCAATTTTTTTTTTTTTTTTTTTGACTAACTTATGGTTCAATTTAATTAAATTAATCATTTAGGGACATAAAAAAAAAAAAAAAAACAAATAAAAATAATTTAGCAGAGATGAGTGTTTTAGGAAAAAAAAACTTAGCACTGGAAAAGTTAATATGAAATACTAAAATTATATCTTATTTTAGTAGTAGGATAATTTAATATCATGGACATGTTAATTTTACTTTAATAATATTGCATAAAATAAACATTTAAAAAAAATATATACTTATTTTTATAAGAGTAATGTTACTAACATTGCATTATTATTTAATATTTTCAATAAAATAGTTTAATTTAGATGTTAAAATTTTAATTTAAAAAAAAAATATTAATAACATTGACTACTTTTATTTTTATTTACTAAACCAATTAATTTAAAAAAATTATTTTTCAATTTACAAATTGCTAAATATAATTAATGTTTTAATAATAGTGTTGTATTTCTTCCCATTTAATATTTAAAAAAATATATAACATTATTTTGAGGATCCTGTAATTTTAGAAGTTTTAAAATAACATTTTTCATATTTACTCTACTCTGCTTAAATATACAACAGTTATATATACAGTCTGGTTATGAGTTATGACACGGCAGGCAGTACTGTTATATACTATTTCCACATGAATAAATCTATGTAATAAAATTAAAACGCTGTTCGTTGGTAAATGAGTCTAATTATTAAGCTTTATAGAAGCTGCAATCAAACATTTTACATTTAAGGTCCAAAACTCGTTGGGCCGATACCTTATCTATCCGGCGCTACCCTCCTTTTCTAAATCTGGGCCTATTACTACTCAAATTAAAGGTTAACAGCAAATATAATTAAGCTATAACTATATGTGGTAAAAAACACATGGTAATACAAACTATATTTTATCATACTTTGGGTTTAATGATACAAAAAATGAATTATGATAATATTATGGTATTTAGTAATCCATACTGAGGTTGTCAGCCCAATATTTGTTTTCTTTCTCAGGCCCACGCTCACCTTAGCTAAAATGCTTTCACCTAAAATTTTTTTTTTTTTATGATTTTTGATAAAAATCTATTACAAATTAGTAATTAGTAATTACTATTATCAACTATTACAAAAATGATAGAATATAATATTTTTGAGTGTGTGACCGATTTTATATTTTATTGTTATTTGACTTTGTATATTATATTAATATTTAGACAAATCAATTTGTCATAACTCAAAAATATTATTGTCTATCGATTTTTTAATGGGTGATTTTACTCTAAGGTTACTTAAAAACATAAAAATAATGATTCTGCATAAATACATTTTATCTATGTTGCGCTTAAGCCAGAGAGAAAACATATAGTGCGCTGACATCTTCTTAACAACATTTTATATGCAATATATTGTATACATTTGATATATATGTATTACAATAAGAAATATTTATAATTTTCTCTTTGTAGTATCTGTGATATCCAAAATTGACAGGAAAATCATTCTTGAAAAATATAAGAAAACTTGTTTAATAGAAGCTAATGGTGGCCAAATGATAAAGGTTAGACAATCATTCAATTAATAGTTATATTCAATTATTATATTTGACTTATTATTTATTTGATGTTAAGAATCGTAGTTTAGCTATTATAGTTTTGTTTTAGAATGGTAACCGTAGACGAACATCTGGAGGAATATTTTTTAATTTAATTAAAGAAGATAAATCAATTCCAAATTCGGCAAAAAAAGATCTATTTAGCTGTCCTCAGAACGAAGAGATTAAAAAGAAAAAGAAACGTGAAAAAATGAAACGTAAAAAAGAAAAATTAAGAAAATTGATTGATCAGGATAATAACAAAGGTAATTGCCTAAACAGTTCTTACTAAACATATTATATGTGGTTATAACACCTAACCTGTGCCCTTTCTTCTTAATATAAATTTAATATAAATACTTATTTTGGTAAGGGACAAACTTAATAAAAAGTAATACGCTTGATATTAATAATATTTTAATTTTAAATACACAATAAATAAAAAAAACCATGATTCCCTATTCCAAAATATGCAAAATAAGAAAAAATCTTGAAATATTAATTTTATTTTTAATTGATTTTTAAAGCCCGGCGACTATGGCCATTAGCTGATTGTAGGGTTTTTTGAGGTAGTAGGGTTTTTGCACGTGTGTGTTGTGTTTGGCAGAATTTTTGATTGGGCACCCGTAGGTATCTGCCATGCCCGGGTAGGGGATGGCGGCACTTGTTCTCCGGACACCATGACTTGTCCGAAGAAATGCCACTTGTGGGCAAGGAATCAAACCCGGGTCGGCCACTCCGTCCCCCAAATATTAATTTATATACAAAATAAAATGGCATATATTGAATTCTGTCACATTGATAATAGTGTCTATGTCACCTTGACACCTAGTATACCATTTTATGCAACTTGTGGAAGATTTATTTATAAATTCACAAAATTACTACTTACAAGAGCCATGGTTATAAGTTATAACTTATAATGTATAAAAAAAAAAAATGAATTTACTATGATTATAAACATTTTATTTGTTTAATTTTTGTAGATATGAAATAGTTAATTTATAATTTGTTGTTGATAACATTTCTAGTTTAACTAATTTTAGTAATACATAAAAACTTAATTATGTTTTTAGTGGATATTTTGAAAACATTAAATGAAGAACTAGAAACAATATCATCAAATTGTACTATTGAAAATGAAGAGTTATCAGATTAATTTTTTATAGATATGATTCCTAAAATGAAAAATAATTTGTTTTCTTATGAACATAATAATATGTAAACTATTAATTTTTTCCAAAAATTAAAAGTTGAAAAAAAAATCTATTCCTTGTACTAAATTTACTTTGTTTAATAAATAACATTATATACATTCATTAACTGTAGTAGAATTTTTAGAATGATTATGTTAGCTAAATATATAAGTTTCTGAGGATTTAAACATGTTGTGAACAAAAATATAAAATTTATAATTTATTGTATTAAAATCATCAAGATAAATAAGAATATGGGAGTAAGTACCCCCCTATGTCCGCAACATTAAAACCATATTAAGTAATGTGAACCAAGTGCAGTATAATATTCTAATTTTATGTTTATAAACTGATTTAAAAATAATATGCTAGGTAGTAGACAAGACATTCAGTTTTATTTTCAAAAAGTTCTAAGAATATAATAAAATGGTTTTTATAATAAAGTAATCTTATTTGTTATTTGTAATGTAATATAATTTTGTTGTTTATTTTTTTGAACATTATATTTTATTTTGGTTTAAAGCTTACATATAAATCATAATATAAAATTTAAATACATTTATTTGCATAAGATCTAAAATTATTGAATATGAAAATAGTAAATACAGTAATTTTTTTATTATTTTTGGTATTGATAAAAAACAAAATAAACTTTACCTTAAAAAACTACGAAAATGTGTATATTTTATAAAAATACAATTGTTATTACAACAGCAAACAGGTAAGTATTCACTCAAAAATAATAAATTATTCACCTTTATAAACAACAATATTCTTATCAGTTTCAAATAATTTAACTTTATACAACAAATTAGGATTATGCATAACATCTTTCAAACTTTTCCATATAAAAATCGCTACATTCTCAGTTGTACTGACATGATGTTTAAAGTAAGGTACATCCATATCCAGATTCTTATGATCCAATGGCTCCATTACAGCAACGTTAATATACTTTTTTAGGTCAGTCACGTTCATAACCATGCCAGTGTTCTCATCGATTAGACCTTTAACTGTAACTTCAACTGTAAGTATAACCATGGGTAATAAATACAAATTTCATAACTAATATTAATTAATAATAAATACAATAAGGTAATGTTTAGTAAAATATATAGATTGTTATAATATAATATAACATAGTATAGTGGTAGGTACATAAACTCAATCTTCGGTAGTATTCCGAATACTTTTAAAATAATTTTTCCAACAATATTCTGAATAGCAATTAAGAATATTTTTTAAAAGTATTTTATTCCTATAAAAAAGTACATATTATTTACAATAATAATTGTTTTCTCGTTTTTCTGGACATTTTTAGAATATTATATATTTTAAAATTTTAAATCAAATACCTATCAACTACTTAGATTATATTATATTTTTAATTTTTTAATTATGTAAATGTTGGAAAATTTTCCCAAAAAAAGTATCATAAGTTTAATATTTAAAACAAAAATTAAAGAGTATTTTAAAAGTACTGGGAATGCTTTTGAAGTATTTTACCCAAGTCTGCATAAACTACACCTGACTAATCACTAATGTACCTACACAAAATATTTTTAATATTTAAAATTTGTATTATAATAAATAATTATTTTTAAAACTCAAGAGAATAATTTATGTAGTAAAAATAACATTTTAAATACCTTTATAATTATGTCCGTGCCCATTTTTATTGTTACATTTACCAAAAATTTTTATATTTTCTTCATCACTTAAATTGTTGCTATAATATAAATAATAATTTTTTTAAATTAATTACTTAGTTTTCACTATTGGATACATCTAACAAATACAAACATATTTTTCTACATTATTTTGTTTAAGGTACCTACATAAATAACTATATAGGTAGGTGCTTGATCTTAATATCTAAAATATCTTTAGGTATGATTAAAAAAAAATTATCCAACATTTAAAAAAATACAGGAAATAAAAATATAAAATATCTATTTTTAGTGTTGCTCTTAGAATAATTAGTTAATTTTATAAATTATAAATATTTATAATACTCATTAGAGTAATGAATAATTGATTTAATCTGTATAAAAGTAATTTTCTAGCATTAATACATTAAAAGGGAAATAGGTAGGTAACTGTAACTGTTGATTAATAAATTATACATTATTATACAACGAATAATATTATGATTACCCACCTGTGGAGCCGGTGACATGAGCTAAACTTCTCAACACGAGTTATGTTCGCCAAAGGCATTGTTTTAGAATGTCTGTTGATTAGGTACCTTATTACAGAGTGCACACTAGTCAGCAAGAAGTAGTCAGTACTGACTAGTAACTACTGAACACTGAACAGTCAGTGGTCTGTTGGCAATGTCCAGTTTACAGTTATCGCCACGCCTCGCTGTCTTGACGAAATCGGAAATTTAATATTTAGGTATCAAGAATCGATAGAAAGTAATTCAACGAAGCAACACTGCCATCTAGTTGATCAGTCGATGTCATATATTGTACATTAACGAGGGGAATAGGGGATCTTACATCATAGACCTCTATATTATATTTTATAGTTTGAACTTGGTTCATACGTCGTTCACAATATAACTATGTTTAAGGTAAATTAAATATCCTAAATTTAAATTTAAAAAACAAGTTAACAGTTGAAGTAAAAACCCCATTCGGTAACTATCTAAACAATAATATCCTCTCCTGGGCCTGGCGAAAATTTAAGCTGCTTGATTACAATTTGGGCCGATAACTTATAAATATTTTATTATTATTTATCAGCTCAAAATTAGGCTGAATTTTCTGTTTCCCTGGGGGCCAATTTTTATTCCCAGCACGCCCCTGAGATAACCTACCTATAGTTAACCATCTCAACCTTTATGTGGTTATGTTTCTGAATAACATGGATAATAATATTTTACTTATTGTAAAGCAAGTAAATATCTCTAATTACCAGCTATTTGTGAAGACATATGACGTTTTTACCTTTTTAGATTTCCTATATAAAGTTATCATTAAAAAATGTACTTATAAATTAATTATAGGTATTAGGTTGGTACTAATTATTATTAAAGAAACTAATTACTTAATACGGTAGCCGGTATAGGTACTAAGTACTTAAGTCGTAAAGATATTAATAAATAACAATTAATTATTTTATGAAAACAATGTACCTACTACCTATGTAGCAATCAATAATAATGTTGTCAGTACTCAGTAATAGTAATCAGTCGGGTAAGTACCTACATAGCCGGATATCCATTAAAATGTCAGGAGGGCCAAAAATAATTAACATCAATGTGAGCGGGAGGGGGCTTTGAGCCTACAAAACTAAAAAGGAGGAGGCTTCACGGACTGTTTGGGGAGGGGCTAAGCCCCCTCAAGCCTCCCCCGATTTCCGCCAATGAGTACCTACATACCTAGTAAATATTTAAATTTATATAGAGTGCCGTCATTTTAATTTCAACACAATAATCACGACTTACAAGACACAAATAGCTATAGTTATAAATTATAATAAATAGGAATTCCGAATTATATAGATACCTAAGTATCTGGTATATATTATAATCATCGATGCAGTACGATTGGTAATTTTTACCTTTTCAGCATTCAAAATCCACACAGCATTTACCTAGACATTAAAATGAAAAAAATATATAATAGGTTCCTAATTCCTATCTTTTTAAGAAGTATATTACAGTTTATATACTTAAGCCATACATTGTATACATAAATATATTTAACTTTAATATATTAGGTACCTATATAGACATATAGTATATATTACCTAATAATATTTATGACTATTCAAATAAGTAGGTTGTAGGTACGTCAAATTTGTACAAAAATCAATACAATATTATAATTACTAATGATTACTTACATTATTATTATTATTATTATTATTACTTGCGTAATATACGATGAACTTTGTAAGAATGAGTTCAACATAGGATAAAAAAAAATTAATTGTCATTAGTAATGTAGGTAGGTATATAAATTATAAAATATCCTTTGAAATGTCTTCACACGCCGAATCGTTTTTGTGTAAATTGTCGTGTTGACTATATCCTGTTTTTTCTCTATCAGTCCGGTTAATTCTCAATATTCGTTCTGACATTTTTGGGATAATACCTAAATACTACGTATGTATAATCTAAGTATTTAGTAGTAATTAGTAAGTAGTACCCACTGATTTTGTACATGTAGGAATCGGGAATCCTGATGTAGGTACTTATAGTCTACACGATTGTTGATTGTAATAGGTACTGACGTACTGTAGTGTGTCTGTAATTTAGACGACTCTGAACCTATGTATATTTTTATAATGACGTTCAAGGGACCAAGGAAATTTGGTCGTAATAACCGATAGTCATAACTACCGATAAAATTGTACGTACCTATAAATCTTACCTATGCATTTTTCGGGTCCTTTACTTTAAGGTCATAAAACCCGGTATATGTCATTACAACCGCGGTGTCATTATAAATGATTTCTGCTGTATATATTATTATTACTTATATTAAAAATTACGTACATAAAATAAAATATTGTAATTCCTTAGGGTTTTTAAAATCAAAGAAAAATCGAATGCCTGTCTGGATTATTTTTAAATTACGTAATAGCAGTCGAATAATGGTAATGTATACGCGTGTCATGTTCTAGAATATCACGTTTATATGGTTTCGAAAAATATAATATAATATGTGTAAGAACTAAGAGTGTTGAACGTTAGGTACCTTTATAGTAGTTTATACTTTATAGTAGGTATATTCCCTATGTTCTATACATTCGTATTTTGTAGGTGCCTCATATGTTTAAGTGAAAACAAAATGCTGAAAGTGTTAAATGACAAATTAAAGATTCTTTTGTTATTGCGTCCAAACCAATACTACCTAGTTTGATTTAATATAACAAGCACTATATTTTTTATTCGTATTCCTTGGGTTATATTTCATTATTTGAATAATTTTTTTTTAAGTTATGTAGGTAACTAAATTCTAATTAAATAACTATTTTTATTTATCACAACTCACATACCTTAGGTATGATTGTATAAATCCATTAGAATATCAAGAGGAGGCCGGCCGACTAATTTTAATTTAAAATAAGTAATAACTAAACAGTGATACATAATAAAGTTATACTAGTACTTAGTACCTACACTGAATATTGGCATATGTATCACTAGGATATCAAAATGTCAAAATAAATAAATCACAATATACAATGCAATTACATTTTATTTCAATATATTATACATAATAATAATATTTATTCAAATACAGTATGCAGTACCATTTAATAAAACAACAACGAAAACAAAATATAAATAAATAATTTAAATAGAAGGAATAGCAATAATAGTAACAACAATTCGTGTAAGAATTTCGTATTCAAACATTTATCTAATACACAATCGTCATATGGTTATTCAACATTAAAACTGAATTGTATTGGTTTTGGACTAGACTTATAATTAATGTTATACAATTATGACCATTTGCAGGTATCTACACTTGTTCTTTATGTACATTATTATTTACACATTGTTTTTTACATTTCATACGTGCTTGTTTATATTGTAATATACATATTTACATCAATATCCGTCGAACTAGAACGGGAAAAAATAGGTTTCATTTTTATACATAAACGCATTTAACTCTGTGGCAGAAGACACGCACGAATATATATTGTGTATACACTGTTGGTGCATAATAATATATTCCATAATATTACATACCCATCGACCATTTCCAAGGTAAAAATGAGACGTTAGGTTTTATGTTACACAGTTGTACACACTCAGGCATTGCAAATTGCAATACAACTACTGCAGGTGCGGTATGACTTTGAATCGAAAAGTATATTATACGTCCCGTGGCGCGCATAATAACTGCCCCCCCAACCACCGCCCTCATCTACATCCGCATTCTTCCACGGCCATTTCCTGGTAGTTCTTCACCACCAACCTGCCGTCGTCGTCCAAGTAGAGCAGCGTCAGCGAACTGAGCTTGGTCGGTACGCAGCACGCCCGGGGAACTGACGCCGGGTTGTACGAGTTCATCAGCGTCTGCATGACCGCGTGGTTGGACGCGTTGATGTGATTGGCCAACGGGAACGCACACTCCCCGTGGCAGTAGAAAGCGTCGTAACCCGCCGGCGCCTGGATCCAATCGCTGAACCCGACATCCTTGAAGTCCACGTACAACGGATACCGCTGACAGATCGTCTTCTTTTTCGATCTCTTCGGTGGCCCTCCCGGTTCGTCGGCCGACCGTTTGCTCCGCCGCATCATCCGTTCTAGCGTGCTCTTCTCGCCTGAACAACAATTAAAATATGCAATATTATTATTAGCTGATTCATCATATGATTTATTATAATAACTAATAAGTAATAAAACAATTAACATTGTGTAACGTAACAATGTATTGTTGCGTTTCGTGTTGATGTCTATGTAGGTAATATTGTATTCGATTCAGTCGGAACAAACTTGTTATTAAAATATATATACAATATATACTGCAGGGGCCAGGGGCGTATTTATAAATGTTTCTTTGATATTGGCGGAACGGTGAGGCTTCAAAAAAATATAAATTAGTTAAAATTACCTACTCCTAATCACAATTATTTAACGACAAAATAGTTATAATGGTAAAAATGGAATGAATTATAGTCAGGACCGGCTCAAGCGAAAATAGTGAACTAGGCAAAATACAATTTTGCAGCCCCTAACAATATAATATTATCAGTATTTTGAAAATGCCGCCCTCTTTAGTAAAAATGCTGCTTAAGTGCCGTCCTAGGCGTGGGCCTATGTCGCCTACCCCTTGAGCCGGGCCTGATTATAGATAAAATGGTATATGCAGGGAGCTACAAATAATTTTGAATTAAAAATTGTGTTTAAATGCAACGCCCGCGTCTCACCCTTCACATCTCACACGTTTATTTACTTATCTATGCATCGCATATCAATATTAAGTTAACCATATAGTTAGAATAGCATTATTCTTACTTGTTCCGTCATCGGTGTAGATCAATAGTAATGTATTTTCGGGTGATACAAAGTCAAACACGCTGAGTAAATGAGTGTGACTACCAGACTCCGTGACGCATTGAACAAGCATACCATGGTTGTCTTTGAAATTGTTCTTCGACAGTCTTTCTATAGCTGGTGTTACGTCAAAACTGATAACTTCTGACTCTGATACTTTTGACATATTAATTGATTTCGAATCGATAATTCTATAAGTAAAAATATTATATGAATTTCATGATTAGGTATTAAAAATAAAATATATTTTCATGTATAATAATATATTTTCATGTTATATAATGTATATATATAATTTATATCTATTATATATACATATACACAATAACTGTTTGCTTATAAATATACCTGAGAATAGGTTTTGATATGCCTTTGACGCCAGGTTGGACTATATCATGTATAATCACATGAATAAATTCTTCATTTCGTAGTGTTGTATCGTATACCATTGTAAAACGAACTTCAGCAGCTTTAACCTGTTCTCGTTCCGGTATAGAATCTATATCGAACTGTAGCCTATATCTTTTAGACTTAGCATTAATTGGGGCTGATCCTATAAAAATATAATTATAAAATAATTATTCTCATTACTCATCAAATCTATTCTACTAAAATATATTAGCTCAGGATAATGTAATTTTCAATATAAATTAGTATAATAGTTTAATAAAACGTTTAAAGGTATAAAACAATAATTATGACTGGTTTGTAATAATATAGGTAACTATAATATAATATATACTTTTATTTTTATATTTAACACATCAATTGTATGGTTATGAGACGTTTATTATGGAAAGGGGGTGCGGTTGGTTTGGAACATGTGTATATGGGGTGAGGATTCGTCACTAAAAACCCGGATGGGTGCTAGCGAAGTCGGTCAATGCTTGACCTCAAAACACGTAAGTGACTGCGGCGAACCACCATGCCACACCAGGCCCCATAGGTAACCATAGTTTATGTAAATCATAAATATAATATTATATGTACCTATATTTAATATAAAAACGTATTAATTACCTTTGTTGGAATAGGTCCTAGCAGTATTAGCAGACGTTGTGTGCAAACCAGGAAGAGGAAAATGAGTTGTCATTGAATTGTTCTCTTCTAACATTGATTTATACAGTTCCATTGTGGCAGATGGTATCTTCATATTTTTCTCTACTACAGGTCTTCGGGTTAAACCTAAATAATAAAACGATAGTTAAATCTTAAATGAAATTATTTACATCCAAGCATGCTTGAATTAACTATTGCAATAATAAATTAACTATATATACCTAATTTTGTCATTAAATTGTTTTCCACTTCTTCATATCCTGCGATGGCCGCCAATCCGGTGTGTAGCATGGCCAGCAAAATTAGTAAAATAATCATTGTATCTAAATTCAAAATAATTGATAAGTATATTAATATTAATTTATATTAACGCTGCATGAAAATATACTCGTGTAACATATTGTTTAAACATTTAAATATAACTATTAACCACTATTCACTAGTATGTGTACTATATGCCACCCACACTGATATTATACATAAAGAAATGTCGTGGGGGCATCCATCACCCATATCTCCCGTGTATACAACCATAGTCATCACTATCATCGGTCGTTATTTTTTTTAATTTTATTTTACGTGGTAGACGGTAGTCTATAAAAATGTCCGAAATCAAGAATTTCCATGGTCACGATTTTAATTTTGCATAGATTTATATAATGTAGAGTTGGAGTAAGTTTCGCTTTTGAATTGAGTAATTTTTTTAATATTTTTTGTTTGCATAGGTACCTTGTAAGTTTCAACATTTAGGTTGTTACTAGGCCAATTGCAGATAAAAATAACTAGGGTGTACAGTGCACCCTGCCACAACCCAAATGCCGCTCAAATGCAGCAATAATTAGTTCTTGTGGATGAAAGTGGCGGTTTTTTAGGGAGAGTTCCCTCGGGACTTAGTTACCTAATTATTAATTATAAATAATCATAAATAATAATTTAAGGTAATTATTATAAAAATATATTATAGGAACTAGTTTTAAATAATTGTTACAAAAAATACAATAACACGTAAATACGCTTAAACAGTCGTCAGATATGATGAAAACAATTTTGTTGTTCCTATTGGTTATTGTTACTATAATATTTGTCCCACACTCTTATCCTTGATATACTATTAATCATCTAAGGGTTATTATTGATATAATGATACGTATGTATATTTGAATATTGAATTGTTGTCCAATAAATGTTTAAGTTGTGTTTTGGGGTGTGAATTATGATTACCTATGTAAATTTATTTTTTACATATCAGAGCTCCTTTTTAAAAAAAAAATTATTTAAATGCGGGGACGGATTATTATATTATGGAAATTATGGTCTTAAGGCATTTGTATATACAAGCTTGACAAAATTTCAAATATTCAGAAATTGTAGTATTATATAAATTATTATTTAATAGTAGATGATATTATTACTTAATATGATTGATTGCTAACTAAACACATATCTACTTATTACCCATTTGTAGATCAGATATAATTATTTATTTTTTGAATAATAAATTAACGTTTTATAAATGTGGGTGTCATTAGGAAAAAAAAATGTTCACACCTATGGAGAAAATAAAACAAATTTGCATAGTGTTTCAAATAGATATATTTAATAGCCAATAGGTATGTAAGTATATTATACATTCATTATACATAAAAACAGCATATACGAATTTCGTAAATCGTTTTCACGGGCTAGGTACTCGTTGTCTAATAGTATATGCTACATTGCTACACCTATGTCGTTTTTAAATTAGCAAACTTAATATTATTATTTAGTACAGCGGTATACTTATTTGCAAATACATTTTGGCCTGGTATTTTGTTCTAACTACTATATCTGTACCTTTATTATTAAATTAAATTAGCTATAAACTAATAAATATACTATATGAAAAAGCCTAACCTATAGCAGGGATGGTTATAGGGTTCGATATCTGGGGAGGGGAGGGGAAAAACAACCGAAAACCACGTACTGGTGATGTATTACACAAAAATATAAAATAATGAAAATTAACAATTAAACGATACCGAGTATACGATTATAATATACTGTAAAAATAAAAGTGTATATTATATTCAATTCAATTGTATAGTATAATTGTATTGTATAGCTGTTTTCTTTTTTTTTTTGGAAATTCGGCAGGCGCACAGCCCCTTAAAGTCTCCACTGTATCATAGTATCATGTGGTGTACCTATATACTATCATATTATGCTATATATTATTATTATGATAAATAAATAACCATCGTGGCTTACCTGATGCAGCTGTAGATTGTATTATTGGGCCTGGTGATGTCGTTTCAGAAATACCATGTGCAGCGTGGATGCGAAAGAATTGAGTCGACAAAATGCGTATTATGATTTATATAAAACGTTATATTTATTACGGACGGACGTTGTTTGACGCGCACTTGGGCCGTTGAGCGCACCAACTAGCTGTACAATATTAAAATGTAAAGGTGCAGAGTGCAGACGATCAACTGGTCCCGCACGCATACAATTTTATTTTTACGTTATATTTGTATGCAGAAGAGTCGCGATACGAAATGCTGGCTATACTACGTACAAGACGCGCGCGATAGGTTTCTGCAGCACAAATGCACACGACCAGATCGAACAAGAGATGATATTGAAATGATGGGTCCGCAGGGTCTCTTGCCGGTCTATTGTGTACGTACATAAAATATAAACATAATAAAATGTACATTGTATATATATATATATATATATATCCAAGCCATCACACGTGTGACCGACCGGCCGGCCGGCCGCCGCCGCTGGAAATCGGCAGACAAACGGGCGACGGGCGTCCGCTATACGGCAGGGGACGTGACGAGCGGGGGATCGTAGGTACGCGTGGTGTGTGAGTGCGTGTGTTTGAGGTACCTTGGAATGGGGGTGGGGGAGTCGATGGACAATACTAGGGCGTGGTTTTCGTATTTCTGGAAACCAGGTTTCACGGCGGCGGCCACAATATAATATAGGGACCTACCTAATAGTATTATACACTTATACACACACGCACGCACGCACACACATGAGCACACACACACACACACACACACACACATACACTTATATATTATTACTATACGTGCGACGTGCCTATACCATGCGTCGTATCTTTGAAAACATCCCTATGGTTTTGCCGCTGTTTCTACACGATTGTTTTTAAATACTTATATTTACTATGTTGTGTATGTGCATTCCACATGTCTACTATTGCGATTACATATACCGGTAGATACGATTGTACATTTGTACAGCAAATGTAATTTTCGTATGATCCTTGAATTTGAAAAAGAAAAGTGGTACAGAAGGACGTGGAAATGTGACCAACATTGATTTAGGATATTATATCTTGCTTTTTGTACGCATTCCCGTGAAGACTCGATGACCTTAACGTCACTCCGTCATTCAATTACGATATCATCCTAATTTTTAACCGTTTCAGCAACATCGTCACAATAAGGGCAATTCGCAATCTCCATAGATATTACAATAATAATTGTCTAACGATACTGTAATGAACATAATCTCATATACATATAAGTAATAAGTTATTTGTATATAAATTAGGTAATATGTTATTTTATTAAAACTTAAAAGTATCAAAAACAATAAAATATAATATATACCGTTTGTATTCATTCATATACTTACGTAATACACTAATATGTATGTCAGGGGAGTAATTAAGGGATAGATCCCCTAGATCCTGTATAATATATATAAGCCACTCATCACTGTACTTAAAAAATGAATTATTTTGTGTGTAAAAAAGGTATACCCCTCTCCAGAACAAATTCCTAATTACGCCACTGACGTATGTGATTAGAAGATATAGAAGTTGTAGTATGATATTAAAAAATATCAAAATTTAATATATTTTGGAGTTGGCCATTTTTAAATAGGTTTTACTTTGTCTAGCGTCGGCATGAATCTTAAAAAGTATATAATATTATTAATTATTAAGATGGTACGGTTATACGGTGAATTTGAAGTATAACATTAACTAGACGATTGTCTAGAGTTGTTTACTGACAATAATAATATCGAGCCGAAATACTTGATATTGGAATATTTACACAAAACATTGTAGTGCGTAAGTGTGTAATGCACCGTTCCGTTTGGTTGTTTGAACACGAGACGGCTTGACGCCGATGTCCAGCTGCTTATTCTAAGTAGGTAAAAACAGATGTGTATAGACCAGCGGGCGGTCATGGTGGTCTTTTTTTTGTTCCTTTTTAACATGAAATAAGTACTGAAAATGGGGCGGTAAAGGTCAAAATGTAAGGCCGGTGATAACTGTTGGTGCCACGCAGTCTGAACATGCTATAGTTGGCGGCAAACATTTGACAACTGCAAACCAGACCATAAAATAATATATATATTATATTATATACATATGTGCATAGTGCATTAGGGCAACATCCAACCTTTTTTTACGGCGGGCCAATTTGAGATTGGCTTTGGAAACGCGGGCCAACATTTTTATGTAAGACTATTATAAGCTGTTATAAATAACATTAAAATAAAAAACTAATACATTTATTTTATTTAATTAATTCAATAAATTAAAAACAATGAAAACTAAATGACGATAATATATTAAATATATTATTTTCAAAACATATTAGCTTGGCGGGCCGGTATAAAACTTTAGTAACCTCTGCATGCATTAGGGCATACTGTATAATGTGTATAAACGTATTATAATAATATATTATAATTTTATATTATTATGTATAGTATATATTACTATATACATGCGAGGTTGCCAAATGTTCAGGTTACTCGTGGACTGTGGTTGGTTCGTAATTAAAAGCATAACCCTAGAAAACTCATTGTTTAACTGGTAGTAAATTGTGGAAAAAAGATGAAAAAAAATTACTATGACTATAGTTACAGGTAGGTACTATCTAACTGTAATTCAAAAAATATTATCACGAATCAACGAAGTGCCTTAGTGAGTGAAAATAATCGTTGTTTTATAGCAATTTATCGAATCGTACATAGCACAAGAATTGACAAATATTCGGTGAATATTTGAGTGCTTTAGAAATAGGTACACGTCTGTATTCCAAAGCCATTCCTAATATTTACAGTTTTGGAATGCTACAATGTACTTTACTTATTTATAACAAGTATAAACTACCAAGTATATTTTTTCTATACGAACTCCAACTATTGGTCGACTGTAGACACTTGGTTAAAATGGGCATTATTACTCTTGATAGAAGTCTATTATGTACATTTAATTCAAATTTACTCAAAATTGAGTTTTATCGAAATCCATTCACGAGTTCTTATAAATTAATTAAACGTGTCAATGAGGCAAGCAATGTGATTAGGTGTTCGGTTCGGGTCCCCTTTAAAGGAATTAAAGTGTCTATTTTACACTATTTCGTTTGATGTATAAGTCGATTCATAGAAATGTTTTCCAAAACGTGCCAGATACAATACTTGTATGCCGGCAGTCGGTACCATACTGTCTGGCAAGGAACCGACGAAACGTTTTTTCTAATCGTTCATGTATTTGTATACGGAAGTAGGTATTCTTATTTTGTTGAAAGTAAACACATTTCTGGTAGAAAATAAATATGTCAGCTTCGTATTTTCACTATCGTTTTGACCAAATAATAATGACCATCAAAAACCACAAAATATTACAATTGATGAACAGTGCTATACCAGCTATACTGCGGTTGAATACCTACATAATGGGCATATCGACATGTTTATTGATTAAATATTTACTACCAATATTTTGAGTTAAAGTATTTATTTATTTAATTTTATTCTATAAGACACGTGAGGTAGGTATATATTATGTATTATTTATTCGTAGGCGTATAAATAATATTCTATGAATTGTAAATTTATAAAATGTTATCATTTTGAAGATTTAATAGGAAATTGGTTTTAATAATTCTATGATTTTATGCATATATTATGTAAATTATCACCCAAGTCAAGGTAAT
>WHPZ01560832.1:0-10606 GCA_016617965.1 Macrosiphum rosae
TGTGGTCGGGGCGGGCAAGCGGCCGGGCGAACGGGACTAGAAAGCCTGCTGCAGACGTCGAGGTGCGCGTGCCAGAGTTGCAGGTGTCGGGACCGGGAGATGGTGAAAACAGAGTCGAAGTTGAGGAGGAACAAACGGAGTGACGGTGAAACTGAACGGGGTAAGAAGAGACGTGGCAGTTCCAAGAGAAGCTCGAAAATGTATACATCACAGCAAAAGCCGGCAATAGCCGGCCATTATACATCAACCTAACTCGTATCCAAACAGACAACATATTATTATATTATACCGTAAGTTATAAGTGTGCAGTATTTATGAACTAAGAGTGTTGCAACTTATTATAATATTAAAGTATACCAAATAACAGCATGTCGAAAAATCGTCAAAATTGTGAATAATTTTAGTAAAATTATAATTTCAGGATACCTGCCATTGCCATCAAACCATCTTACCCTTCTACCAGTTTCACCGTCGCCTCCGAAAGTTCCTCCTCCTCCTCATGTCACTGTCTCCGGGTCCGGCACGCACGGGCCGCACCTCGATCTGCAGCCGGAAGCTATCTAGTCCGAACCGCCCGGCCGGCCGCCTGCCTGACCCCAGAACGAACACTCGGGCCGGTGGCATTTCCATGGTGGTGGTCCTCCGGCAAAGGCTGATTTCCAGACTCGTCCTCCACTTGCCGCTTCCCGATCCCGTGCAGGCTGCTGCCGCCGCTGCAAGCCATAGAAATCGCCGTCGAGCACCAGAGCATCCTCCTCTCGAGAGAACTGCCGGCTTGAGTCGGCCGTTTGTTGTAGTACACCTCTCGCAGTCGTCGCAGCCCAATGAGAACCCCCGAGGGGGTGGCCTGGCAAGGGGGTGCCAGGTGTCCTGGTCCGACAGTCCGCCGAAAAATGTCCTCTTGTCGTCCTCAGTGCAGTATGTCTGTAATTCGGGCATTTCCTGATGTCCAAAACCAGCGTTTCTACTCGACGGTTGGCCCGAATCGTCTGGTAGAAAAAGATTTTTAGATTATAGTTATTATATTGTTTAAGGTATAGATTAATAAAGAAAAATGTATAGTTTAATATTGATGATATCGTTATTTTTTATTTTTTATTCATCACTTATATTTAAAATAACTAATATGGCTATGTACACCGACACACCGTTAATAATATTATATAGTTTGTACAGACCCAATAAACGTGAAGTAGGTACGTGAAATTGTTTTCAAGAAATATCGTTAGATGTTTTTATACTCACTCGTGCATTGTACGATATAAATAATAAAAAAAGAGTGTAAGTCAGGAATTGACGAGATACTTTCAAAAATTGTCTTAAAAATATTTAGTTAAAATACATTGGATTTTAATGATTTTAATTATCAAATACTGAATACTATATATAGATACAATTGAAAAAAACCTACACAATTTAATAAAAATAAATTGTAAATTGTTTAAGTATTTTCAGTAAATTGATGGTTGTTTAACTTGTTTTACAAAAGCCTAATAGTTTTGATTTTTTCAGAAAACGTTGACCTAGTCTGAGTTATAAAACATGTATCCAACCAGTCCTAAGTTCTTGTATTGAAACGAATTAAGTATGTCTTAATCACTAATCAGTGGTAATAGGTTTGACTGCCTAAAACAAAAATACATTTATTTAGTAATTTTAGATTATTTAAAAAAAAATGAATACTATTATGTTTATCTTCTTTTTAATTTTAAGAATTAAGTTAAGTTAATTTATTTTGTTTTTAATTTTATTATATTTTACTATTTCAGTCTATTTCGTTTTCATGTCAAAAAATGTTTACCGTAGATTGTTTAAAGTTGAAAATTTATATCATTCGAATCTAATTTATATGGAAATACTGTATAAAGTAAGAACACTATATGGTCTATAGTTTAGTTTTGGGTTGGAAAAAATTAAAAAATTATGTACGCTATCGTTGTATAAACAAATTAACTTTTTTTTAACCTAATAAAAAGTTAACAAAAATTGTGTATTAACTTAACTTAAGTGTGTTAAAAAAAATCATTCACTTGCCCAGCCTTGGTATAGTATATCAAATATGAATCTTAAAATTGAAAACAGTTTTATAAGAAAACGAAATAAATGATGCATTTCCATTGAAGGATATTAAAAAAAATAGCCCTAGTTACCAAGTACATTGCAATTATTACAAACTAGTCCAAACGCAAACCCCCAAAAATAAGCACAGTTTACTGATAGAAAATAGTTGTAACTATACCACTAATAGTTTTTCCTCAAAACTAAGTACCTATGTCATTCTAGTCATTCTACAATCTACACTATAGCCATCCTAACATTTATAACTTTGTTGATATCATGATAAGTTACTTGGAATTCAATCTGAGACTCTCATAAAATGCATAAGATTCAAATCAAAGAAAATGTGTGAAAATTATACTTTTTTTTTTAAATTTAGGCTTCGATAAACTGATGTCATTAACCTGTTACTGTGAGAGAGGAGGCGATTGGTTTGGACACTCGTATATGTGACAAGAATTCGTCACTAAAAACCCGGGTGGTCACCCATCCGGGAATTAGTGACACCGGCCAGTGCGTACACTCTGCACATGGTTCGTAACTGAAGCACCAAGACACAATTAAACGTTATTAGACAACAGATGGCAAAGCTTAAACCAAAAGAAATATGCCAGTTAAATTAAGTTAAACCATTAATAGGATTGAGTTTTTTCCAAACCAATAATAATCTAAAATTGAAAAAAATTAATAATTTCGTCAAACCCACTCGTTGTAAAGATAACATAAATAATTAAAACAATAAAAAAACATATTTCTGGTAGGTAGATGACTCAGTCCATCTGATATTAAGTGGTAATTATTGTGTGGCCGCAATTCGTACGTCCCTCTAATAAAACCCGGTCAGCAACTCGTACTTGATTTTGGCATTGGGATGTAATTCACCATCACTGGTTTTGGGTAGGTGCATATACTATTAATCGAGTCCTATGAAATTTAAAATTATATAATACCTACTAATTGCAAAGTCCTGTACAATTTAAAATATGATACAAATTGAGTCCGTGTTATTTAATCCCATAATCGTGCTTAAAAAGGAATAACTATTTACATCTTCCATCTCCTTTTCTACACTGCACCATTGGGACTGCTTGTAATATGTACAATAATTCTACATGTACCTACGGTTTAAAATGTTTATTTAAGTTAATTCATAAAAATTTGATTGATGTGTGTATAATAATAGATTATTATGTATAGGTAGCTATTATTGGTAGGTGGGTACTTACCTATAATATTCAGTCGTTTAAACTGGTATTGATATTTAAATATTACCTGTCTCCGGCGTGGACTCGATTAGAGCAATATTTTTCGTTTCTCAAACGCGAACTCGATTGGTATATTTTTCGTTTACACCATGACTCAATCAATAAATTGTTTTGCTCCGTCCAGTACTCAATAGTTAAATAGCATGCAACGAGTATAGGTAATAATATTATATAAAAAGTGACTGGTCGCAGTTACTAGAACAATACTAGGTCATCAATTATTAATTACTATAATCGTTCATGATATATAGTCTTGGAAATATAGCTGTACCTATCGCCTCACAAAATTGATATCGATAATTATAGTATATATTTTTTAAATCAACGGACACGTCATAATAATATAAATTCTCGATTTAATACGCCATAATAATAATATGTTTGACGACGGAAGTGATCGCGTAAACCGTTACAGAGTAACGAGTCATAATATTGCACAACTTGACTGATTTTCTCGGACGAGTGACGAATTTCCCAACGTTATACACCATCGTGATAACAGGGATATAGAATAGAAACGTAAGCCCGAATGAACACTCCTATTTCTGATATTGTTTAACCGATTGTAGGTAACATCACTCCAATTCACCCGCAGTTATTGAAATTATAATATAATATAATATAATGTGTGAGTTTTTTTTTTTTTTAACATCGGAGTAAATTTATAAATGAGCAAGTAACAATATAAAAAGTTAAAAATAAATAAAAACGTACATTTCTGTTTTGGTTCTAGTCAAATGGCTTTGAATAAATTGGTGAAAAAGTATTTTAGCAAGCTGTAGTAGATGTTTATGAGGTTCGTTGTCGAGGCGTTCTAAGAGGATATTTGGTTTGTTGTATTTTGATCTTTCTTCATTAAATTTACGACATTCTATAAGTGGATGTTTGATGGAGATTTCAGATTCGCAAGTGGTACATATAATGGTTCAGGCTCTGTTTTTTTTCCACGAGACGTTTTCATGTTTGAGGGTATGTCGTGAGTGTCTAACCAATCATATCCTGAAGAGGGTCAATATATTACTTCCGGTTCTAGGGTTAAAGTTAATGGGATATGTTTTATTTCACTTAATTTGTTTTATCGCCAATTATTATATTTTGTTTTATAATATACGTAAAAAATACAGTACGTTTTTAATTTATCGTTATACAATAATTCCATTCTAATAAAATAGTATTATTATCCGGAAGCATGTATATGGACGTATAGTAACGACGAAACGTAAATATTACACTAAACGATAATGATTGTTTCAAATCTGTGTGAATAAATGCAATCTTCCGTGGTGTCAAAAATCGTAATATAATATTATTACCTATTGTATATAGCTATTATACGAAATATACGTCAGGATTCAAAGTCTAAACTCGTGTGAACGGTATACTTACTGATTAAATTAACTATTAAACTTATATGTTATTATACATGCATTGTAATTTTAATATAATATAATGAAAAACTATTTTTAGAGTATTTCTTTAAAAAAAAATGTAGGACGAGATGAATTATTATTATATTCTGTCGACCGGTCTCTCCCTCGTAAAATACGCCTAGCTACAGGTGCCCATGAGTATTAAATAACAAATGATGGTCATCAAGATCGCACAGACAAAAATAACCGATGACCAATCTATTACTATTATTATTATTATTATTATTATACTTAAACTCAATATGCTCACGTCCAACGAAAAGTCTCGAATCTACTGATAATACTATCCGTTATTATATAACATTATTAACTATGTATATCTGTATGGTATACCTTTACGTTAATGAAAATCGTACCAAATCGGTTTATTATGTAAAACAGGTCTATTAACCTTGAATATAGACGTGTGTAAAAACCGATTACGATTAGTATATATAGTTGTAAGACTACCACATACCGACTGTACGGTCAGCGTGTAACAAGTAACAACTGTCTCTCTGCGAAGCTTTTTGTCCAGACCACGTTAAGCATAATGTTATATTATAATATTATTATAATACGGTATTATAGGTATAGATATCCTCCTACACACCGGTCCACTCTCTGTCGTAGGTAGGTACGCATATCGTTTATTATTATGTAACAATAATGATCGTGTCAAACTCACTGGGTACGTATATATATAGCTAAGTATATATAGGTAATATACATACACTAACGAGTGACTGAGATATTATAAGAGGTAGTTTTCAATTATTTCAGACGTAATAATTCGCACTGTCAGTAGGTGGTACACCTAAATCAGCGTAGTAACTCGAAAAACGATTTCGCACAAAAGTGTGTATATATGTAACACAAGAGTCAAAAAATATTTTACAACCAATCATGGCCTAAATACTGCACATAGCCTTTATATCGTTATCAAACCAAATAAAATGACAGGGTACAGGGCACATCTTAAGTATGATAGGTCGCCCCTTACGCTGCCATTTTAATTCCTAAACGTGATACATTTATATAGTGGGCACTGTACTATATTGCAATAACCTTATATGTATATTAATTGATCCATCATGCATCCAATCTTACAATCGTTTGGATATCATATATTGGATAGTAGGTACCTATACTGTAGAAAAATAGTAAATTATTCTTATCACGCCCATTGTCTAGAACTATAGGTAGAAATAATTTGAAACTCAAAAATATAATAATATAATTCCCATTGAGGTGGCCTCCCCCCACCCAAGTCAAAAAATTATTTCGTCGCTCGTTCCTTAAGTTTATCGCTGTTGTTTGCTTCTATTAACAACTCATATATTTGATATATGTTCATAATATTATTATGTCGAGAGGAGGGAGACGGCTCAAAGAGACACAGAAACGTGAACGAGTTGTATATAGTTAATAAATTTATAAATATAGCACCATAAGATTGTTCAGTGAAATATTTTTTTATATGGAAATAATAATACAACCTGACCGCTGCAGATCCTGATCATCTAGCTCCCATACTTAAAAATTAACCCACAAAATCACATCATAAATTTTGTTCATGTTATAATATATTATGAATCTATTATTACCGGAAGATCACTTGTTTTGTAACAGACACAAGGTATCGACGAGCGCATAGGTCGTGGTACATATGTTCCATAGCTACGGCAATGATATTCAAATAAAGGTCAAATAAAGTGTACGAAAAATTACTTATAAGCAATATACTCATATATAATTACTTACATTATGTTATAAGTAAAT
Organism: Macrosiphum rosae; assembly: GCA_016617965.1. Lineage (NCBI taxonomy): Eukaryota > Metazoa > Arthropoda > Insecta > Hemiptera > Aphididae > Macrosiphum > Macrosiphum rosae. The sequence goes on from WHPZ01560832.1 coordinate 6,515, forward strand.
ACCAAAACATCTTTTTTATTTTAAATAAAATCATATCTTTATTGTAATCATTCAACCGAATCGATGACATATTATCGATAATATTATTCTATTATTATTATTGCATTGAGAAATGTACATTGTATACAGCGTATACAAACCGACTAGAGCAACACTCTTAACCATTATACCTGGGTATTCGAGTCTGTGTAAAATGAGAATGAAATTGTCGGTTGAATAATATTATAATATCATAGAAATATTTAATTTAACATAATATAAAATATTATAGTTTTATACATTATAATATTATGAAAGCTCATCGGAACCAACTCGTATGTTACCTGCTGTAGACAACCTGAGAACCACTTCGATAATTATTGGGCACCAACTCGTACCCACTTATAATACGTGCTCGACCCCGAGAAATCGTAAATCAGATAGATATTGCCGAAACGTTGAAAACAATTTACCTATTACCGATTGCACGTAACGAAAAAATATAAAATGATTTAAATATTAAAAAAAAAACCCTAATTTCTCTATGCATAGTCGCCGAAACCTGTTGTAAGAATCGTATCGCCCCGCGTGCATAAGTATACAATTATTATCACAGTCAGTAGGTATAGGTATGTTAGGTCAGGTTAGATTTACCTTATACATGAGATAAAATTGCTTTCCGATGGAATTTCCGTGTCGTTTCCGTCCGGAAGACTGCACCGCGAAAGGTGACTATATACCTACGCCGTCTACTACAACGGCTATGGTGTTATTTAGTTATGACTGTCTTAACACGAATACGATATTTTGGTGTATGAGAATATTATGTACAACACGCGCTGTATTATTATTTCGTTGCGGTATATTAGGTACATATATATACCTACCTATGTGGCTATGTACCTAACTATATATATATGTCATGCGTCGTATATCTTTTAGCGATTCGTCTTATTATTATCGCATTATTATTATTATCATTGTTATTATTATGGGCTAGTGCCCGCACATACCTACTCGCTGAAGTTCACACGAACGGCGATGTAAAGAATTAAATTAATAATTATTATTACAATGATGGACTGTACGACCACGGAGGAGCGAGAGCGTTTAAGAGATTTCCGAACAAATGGGTACGCCGCCGCAGACTACTGCAGATTATAATATTATAGTTGAAATATAATATTATAATAGTACGTTCGCAGAAAAAAATGTTACTCATAGACATGCAATAAATAATAGCTATTACACGCTTTTGTACCCGAAAATAAATAAATTATACTCCAACAATGAGATAGTATTAGATATTATTATATCAATTTTCGGCTTCATTGAAGCTAATATGGCATAACAAATTGGGGTGGATTAGGGATACTTTCATAGTATATAATACAAACTAATAACAGTCCAGAAAAGCATAATGAAAATAATCCTAAACAAACCTTCCCTTCTGAAAACCTAGGTATTCAAAGATTTCAGAGTTTTCAATGTCCAACAACAGCTATTCCAACCAAATGCACTGTACTTCCGACATAGTTATACGAATTAAATCTGATTACCTAACGTTAAACCGAGAACCCCTTAATTCTCGTGAGGAAAATAATAATATATTCGTTCAAACATACAAAACGTTAAAAACAAGTAGGCACTTTGTTAAAATAAAACTTTACTCAACTGTAAAAATTACAATAAATATAAACAACTCATTAATATATGGTTCCTATAATATTTATATTTAAAATATCATTTTAGATTCTCAGCGGAGTGAGGGATCTATAATAGTGGTTTTACAGTGGTGTTCATTTTTTTAATTATTTTTTTTATCCTGTATACAACATTTCTACCAGAAGGAGTACTACTATTTTAACATAGAGTAGGTATCTCATCTTTTAGAAAATTGGATCAAAATGGTACTTTGGAGAGGTCACTTTTAGATTTTCTCAATAGTTATTTAATGGCACGGGAAAAAACCACCAAAAAATTCCGAAAAACCGCTGAAAACAGAATTTTAATTTCTAACTCTTTGTCTATCACCGTAGAAACGAATAAAAATTATAATATTATAATATTAATTTAACTTACAGGCAATACTAAATAATAACAATATAAAATATTTATCTAGACTGACAAACCGTCTCCACTCAGAATCGTTTTTCTTATACAATAATATTATATCATTGAATTCAAATTTAACACCATCCATAACAGTGACCCACCTACCCACCTTTTTTATAAGTAGGTGCCTTGTACAACATAAATAACATTTTGAATTTTTATTATTTGTATTTAATCACGATTTGAACTTATCAATAATACCACGATTCAAAAAATCAATATAGCCGCATTACCTACAACCATTAAAACGTTTATAGGAGATGGTGTTAGTATTTTTAGATTCCAATCGGAGCGATGAAATCGGAGAGATTTCACAATGAAATGTATTGTTTTATTTTTTTTTGTGTCGGATGTCACGTTTTGGGACAGTAAAAATGTTTCGATTTTCTAATTCAGCATCTTTTCTCGCAGGATAGTGAATCTATTTAGTATTTTGGGATGAAAAGTACTTACATCTGTAGTAAGTAGTTTTCAAAAAAACAAAACAAAATTGAGGAAAAATCGAGCATTTTTAAGCAAAACAAGTTTTATGTATTGCTGTAAAATAATGGTGACAATTAACTTTTAAATTCAATTCCGGGGCTAATAAAAGGCTGGAAAGCCACGCTTAGATTTATTACAGTTAAATAAAAATTCATCATAAAATATTTTAAGTAAATTGTGATTGAGGGGATGGGAGCCGAAATATTCTATATTTAAGGAGTTAAATATAGGCAATATTTAAATTACTTGCGTTCAACACTTGCGATGTGCACCGTGGACTTTGTTAATAGGTCGATTCACTCTAATTCAACACACATTTTAAATTTCTGGACTTACACTTTGATATATTATGCGTTAGTATAAGACGGCGATACAACACATATGGTGGGCAAGACGTAGGTACTCTTAAAATAGCAACATCAAAAATCATTTCATAAAATATTCTTAATAGGCTGACAGCGACTGTCTCCGATCAGAATCGTTTTTCGTATACATTATAGGTACCTACAATGACGATATAATACGCGTACATCAATGAATTCAAATCCAACACAATGTCCATTATTACAGTGACCCATACGACTAACTGTACAGCGGAGCGGTATCCACTTGCCCATCTTTTTTTGTATTAATACAATAATATGCATATTATTATGCGATTCGAAAATACGTTTAGTTATTAATTTATTAGACATTGTTGTATAATGTACGATGCACTTACGATGTAATGATATGGTATAATATATGTGTTTGATATTATAAACGGCTGTTGAGAGTAGCTCGCGACGATAACACTCGTGTGGTCTATAATAAATCTCTGGTGCGATTTTAATCTGTAAGACCGTTTTTGCACGCGACTGTCATTGCAATAATATCCTCTCTGGGCGCCCAAAACTCGGACCAAGCTGCAGGAAGGTATTTTTCACCCGATAACCCGAAGAATTGTTTTTAATTTTATGAATAATAATATATGAAAATTTAATTTCGACGATTAGGTATTTTATTATCCCGTCAGACGAGACCGTCGAGGGCAGGCCTCAGAGTGTTTAACCATTGCGGTTACCTGTGTGCAGAAAACGAAAAACCTGTAACCCATTATTTACGAGGAGATATTTTGCGCCCCGCAATCCGAGACGCTTAGAAAAACCAAATGGTCTAGATCCGATCTTCGAGTATTAATACGAAAAAAGCGCATTTCCAGCAAAATCGATCTCGCGTATAATATAAGCGTAACATATTATTTTTATTTTACTAGTTTATAGACTATTTTGGCGTAGTCCAAATGGAGTTTCCAGATATCGTACGTGACAAGGCTAGGTGTACCCAACTACCCAATTTCAAATTGAATATCGTAGCACGAGATTTTCGACCGAATTCCAGACGATATATTATAATTTATAATATTGTTATCAGTTCATCGACACACGTAATAATAAATTACGTAATATTATTGAAAGCATGAATTGATTTTGTTCTAATATAAACGAATATAAGTGGTTTTTTTTTTTTTTTTTT
>WHPZ01560840.1:0-13618 GCA_016617965.1 Macrosiphum rosae
TAATAAGTGTATCTACTAAATTGCAAATATATAAGAATAATTAATAAATTCTAACAATGGGGATCGACTTAGAAATCGTCCAAGATCGACTGTTTGGCCACCCCTGATATATAGCATGTGTCGCCGAAATTCATCATCCACAATAATCAGCGTGCTCGTGAATATGTGGTATACATGGTATATGGGTGGTTGCCGACGACGCGGACCTGTTCAACCATCATAGCACAATCGACGGATGTCAACTGCGCTATAATATGAATATATTTGAAAAACGGTGTGTAATGTATTTTAAACGAGTTTTTCTTTTAATTCGTATTCGTTTTGGTTTGTCAATATACGTAGCTTAATTATGGATGAACAGTCTCTTCTCCTATCGATATTATATTAATCCTATTTCAATAATTAGTTTCCAGTGATTATGAAATCAAAAAAAAAAAAAATTCTAATCCCNNNNCCCCCGTATTCAACGAATGAATTTTTCTTCGTTTTACTAAATCACGATTCTTCGACTTGCAGCAGATAGTATAGGGTCGGCCCTCGTATAAGAAATATAATATTTTAAACATTAAATAAAGGGTTTCACCTCCGTTTTTTTTTTACCGTCGCGGTGGACGCCAATACGTTATAATATATTATGTATCGTGTAGGTATATATTATGCTGTACTCATCGCGTACATACGGTTTCTTCTATGTATTATTTTTATTATTTTTCAATTTTTTACATCACATATACAATATATTATACCGGATGATCTCTAAACGCGTCCTTGAGTGCACGACGTATAGGCACGTTGCGGTAATAATAACGATATTATAATCACATGGTGTATATATAGTATAGTCGTAGAAGGATAAAAAACGTGGACGTCGTTTATTTTTACGTGCATAAATCACGAACAAGAGCGCATAAGTATTATAATAATATAATATTTATATGTCTAGATAGGTACAATGCATAATCGCGCATAAGCGACCACAACACGCGCGAAGAACAACGACGAAATTGCGTTTCGCGGTATACTGCTGCAGTGACGCGCTCGTGATGATATACCGTGGTATACGCACACACATAAATTATTATTATTATAATGCTCGCGTAGCTCGGTTTTAAGTATACAACACCTATGCTCGACGAAACCGTAGAAAATAATATTATTATATATCTGTAATATACATGTGCGTACGATTGTAATGGTTTCTTATTGTCTGTAAATCGATATTGTGCGTATACAGGCTGCCGACACCTGTTCGATAATGATATACCTAGGTATGATGTGTAGCTGCTGCAGGTACCTACATGATATCTAAACGATGCGACCACGAGGTATTTAGGTTTTCAGAGGGATACGGATATACATATATGTATAATATAGATTATGAGTAACCTAAACTAAAGGTGGTCTATTATATACAATCATAATAGGGGTGTCTGTTGAGAGTTTTTTTTAGTTTTTGCGGCAAAACCATGTACGCACTGGAGTGATGTCAAGACTTAAGTATAATACGTTTATCATTTCAAAAAATATATGATATAAGTGCACGAAGAAAACAATTTTTATCCGAGAAATAGTTATTGTCTCCTAAAACCAATAAAGGTTGAGCTGAAGATAAGAAGTCTCATATCGTTTTGTGTCCAAGAATGACATTAAAAATAATAATAGTAGCTAATAGCAGGTAATACCTACCTCTAATGACTGGACAACATGAGAACATAACAATTTTTTTTTTTATTGCTTTCAAAGCAAACACCGACGTCCATGGAGATTGGTTATAGTTAAGGAATTTACAGTAATTTACAAATATACTTGTATGAATAGTATTACATTAATAGTGGGGTGACATTATATTTTATAGAGTCAATTTTATAATAGTAACTTAGCGAGCTATAATTATTTACGTTTTTTTTTTTTATCGAGTTGTACAAATTTGTTGTTTTTAAGAAGGCTTATCATCTTGGTGTAGTTGTTCACGGTTTCTGCAGTGTCAAAGATCGGATCTATTCCGATATTTTGTCGATCTCGTATTTGAGGCATAAATATAGTTATAAGTGTTTTGAGGTTATAATATGTTTCACAGCCAGTTTGATACAGCAGACCCCACATTTGGGGGCCATCTTCCTTTGCCATTAGGTGCCCGTGTGTAAGTCGATTCATTAATAATATATATTTTGTACTATTTATAATATATTATACCTCGTACATATATCGGCCTATACTATGTACGGTTATTAGTTTATGATACATCATATAATAATAATTTCAAACGTATATACTATTTCGCATAATGTATTATTGTTCATTAGAACTGCAGTAATTATCTACATTTTAAATTTATTTCTATAATTACAATTTTATTCATACATATTCGAAAATGTATGATGTTATAATAACTCGGAGAACGTGTAACTTAATGCTAAGGCCAGAATTCGGGTTTCTGTTTTCCAAATTCACTTTTAATATATTTACATTTTATAAGTGCTGCCACTTTAATCAATGGTAGGTACTGTTTGTCTGTCTGCTTCTACAAGGCGTTTTTATTAGACTAGTTGGATTTAGGCCACTTTCCGCGGACTTTTCCACAACATATTTTACGCTTTTGATGTATAATAAATCGAAAATTTAATCGAAAAAATATATACCTAAGATGCGATAAACTATATACGTCTAGTGATGATGGACATTCAAGAGCTCACCGCCACACTCGCTATGACTATAAATTAACATTGCAGTATTGATGCCGTTAAATTTCTTTAATGACACAATCACGTGGTTTATTTGTTTTACTTTAGCCAAACACTAATTCATGCATTCGTCGACACGGCGCCGCGTTATCGACCAAGTCAATCAAAATATAATATATGTATTATTATTAGAACAATATCATATTATATTGTATTTCACCCTGTTATCGTTGTGGTGAGTGGTAGCCGTTAGGTACCTAGTACCTACCTACATAGATTTATCATCAAAGGTCGACGCTATTGAGAAACGAGGCATAAATGTTAAATCGTACCATCATCAGATCAACTGTACACAATATTATCATGTGGGTTTAGTGTTTACCGTATATCGTCATGAATAGTAATTATTTTGTGCACTCGTGTTGTGTTATTTATAATATTATAATATTCATAGGTATGCGAATTAAAATCTTTTGCGTGCATTATGTAGTTCGTCGTCGGTGGGTCCGTTTATGGGGGTGACTTTTGTCGACTTAAATCGTACACACCATTCTTACCTATAACTGAAAACCAAAATCTGCAGACTACCGATCAAGTGTGAAAAAAATCTCGATGGTTGGATAATATAGCCTGACACATTTTTCGAAGTGATTCAACAGTAGTATACCGTGGTATACTGCGTGCTTTGCGTACAGTAGCTTTTATAGCAACAACGACACGCTAATATATATATTATGGTATATGCTATACAGAGTTATACAGAAAATACAATATTTTTCGCTGTATATAAATATTACAAATTTCATCATACTTTGAACGGTATGCGTTTACAAGCATATTATATAATATATATCCACTCTAAGTCTCTAACCGATAGAATGTTTCTAAATAATGAATAATAATAATATCCTATAATGAAATAAATGAGATTCATTCTAAATCCAGAAAACGCGATTTCACGCGTTCCCAACAAAATACTGACATGATACGGTACTGCCTTAAAACCATGAACGAATCGTGTTTAAAATATTAATAAATTTAAATCACGTTTTCGTAGACACTGCGGGGGTGTATTTAGCAGTAAAGTTTCGCTTGACATTTGGTTATCTTATACATACAGGGACTATAAAAATATCACAGTACAGATATTATCATTGATTATAATAATACTATTATAATCAACGATATTGTTTTTCTCATTATTATTTACCATACATATTATATTGCGCCCACATGAAAGTAGCAACGGTTGTATAGAGAATTGTTAAAATTTATAAAACCATACTTTATCATCAATGGTACCAAAAACCGTTCTGACTACCGAAAACCAGCCCTCCTAACAAAACCATCATTGACTTCAAAAAAATTCACATAGGGTACCTACATAATATATCTAATAAATCAATAACTTTCGGGTCGCCGGTCGGCCACAGGGCTTATGCCGACATACAGAAGCGTGGTTTACCTCTACGGGTTTTATACCACAGAACATGTATAGGAAATTTCATTTGTTCTGTGCTTATATACGATGCCCATTATAGACACACGTCGATTATTATACTGCGTGTGTGTTCTTTGGTTGTGCGCGATGTGCAACCTCGCGCATTCCTGCGCACACAGCTCATGATAAATAATAATAATAATGATAATAATAACAATACACCTATTGTACCGCGATTACCGAAATCGTTCACGTTTCGGATGTGCTCCCCGTTTAAAAATCGGAAATTTTTTTAGTTTTTTTCAAAAACCCAAACGTATCGTCGGCCGGTCGTGAGTCATTCGTACGTGCAGTGTAAAATTCCTCTGCATCACGGTTTTTGCTATATGTGTAGGTGTATCCATATGACTAACCTAACCTAATATTAGTAATATTTTTGTGTAAATCTCCACAGCGAATCGTGTCCGCGAGTTCCAATGATAATATTGAAACATTTATCTATAAGAACCTAACCTAACGCTCAACACTTGTGTGATCGGAGGAGACTTTTATCATATTTGTATAATCGTGTACACGTAAAGGGAAGAGTTGGTATTTTAAATGTTACTTCTTCGCATATTTAGCATATTATATATTTCATTCTTTGTTTCAGCCATAAGTGCGTATTCGGCTAGTTTTCAGATATGAGTGCATATTTTTGATGTTCACAAAACTCGTGTAATTATATAATAATTTTGGAATAACAATAATAAAACAGTTCCTTTTTAATAAAATAATTTAAAAAAAATAATACAATAGGTAATTATTAATTTTTTTTTAATAAAAGTAGAAAAACTTGTTGGCAACTTTCTATTAAAATTTCTTATGTTAGTTGTAAAAATAAATTTTTTTATTAAAATCTAACTGAAAAATAATTGCAAATTTTTGGGATTTGGATAAATATTTTCAAAATTTGAACTTTGAATGCATATAAAAATTCACTGTGTTTATGTATCTTTCATATGTTTGAGCTGCTATTAAAACAACTTATGACTTCATACACTTCATACACTTTCTAACCTAACCTAACCTAACTTTTTGCATTAAATTTTCAAGCTTTTTTACTAGGTAAGTGAAAAAGTTTTTATCGACAATAATTTAAAAATATTTACAAAATTTGAAAAATTTCTCAAGGCCATCAATAGCTCAAAAAGAGTCAAAATATTTTTAAAATGTCACCATATAATATAGAAAATGCTTATATTTTAATATTTGGTGAACATTTCAAGGGTCTACGGTTATTCATTTTTGAGTAACACAAAAAAAATAATCTAGGTTTTGTGTAAATTATTCCCATTATTACATCGTTTTTTCCCTTCGCTTTCAAAAACTACTGAGAATTTTGACCTCCTTAATTCACCAACTGAGTCGACTCAAAGACACAAAGATGTTGATGTTAAAAATCCAAGCATTTTTACTACCCCAAATGTTGATGACCGAAAAACAAAACACTGCACATCATTGTTAATAATTAACACTTTTATTCGCTACGCTTAAGGGGACGTTACAGTATTTTAATTTTAAAGCGAGTTATGTGTATTTTAAAATTGTGAGCTGTTTGTACATCTTAAAATACTCATAACTCGCTTTGAAATTAAAATACAATAAAAAGCCTATTTCGTTGTCTAGATAATAATTTTACATTTAAATTGTATAAGAGGTCAATTCGGTCTAATTTTTAAACTAACGGAGATAAACTTGTTCTGTTAAGCGTACAATTTGCCATGTTACGCACTTGTAAGACGGAGACAACAAATGCCACTGTAGAATCCACTTAAAATCTGAAAATATAATATACATAGTTTTATAGCTCTTATATTATATTTATTATTTTTGCAAAATACAAACTTGGACGTTTTTTTAGAGCATGAAATCACTATACACAGTGCATACTAATAAGACGTAATAACCGTATCCGATAGGTTCGTGACTACTCCGTGTTCGTATGATGTTTGTATCGTTGCATTTTTCGTGGTTATTAGGCAACAATTATTATTTAGATATCATTGCGAACTTATTATAGCAATATTATTATAATATATATTATGTACACAATATTATATGGATATATTATATAGTTTTCCGGATAGTCAATATTCTAATTCGTAGCCGGAATAATATTATAATATAATGTTTTATTTATGTATATCATACGCGTTCAATAATAATTACAAGATCACCTATTGCGTTTGACGAGAGATAATAAAATAAATTATTATGCATCGGTACAGACGTTTTCGAAAACTATAAAAATGCTCACTAAATAAACAGCTCAACTACCGCGCGAACTACTTACGAAATAATTATAGCCGTCCTCTGTATAGGTTATCTTTCGGTAGTTGTTTACATATACATAACAAAATACATATAAATATGTATATAATACATATATTATAAGTATCAGGTCAAAAAAAAAAAGTATTTAATATAATATTTATATTCAATTATTACTTTTACGAATGGTTTGATAAACATCGGCCGCGTTACGTCATCGCACGAATATAATATTATATTTAATAATATAATTATTATTAAACCGGCCATTTCCGTTCGGGGAAAATAAAATATTAATAAAAACCGAACGGACACATATTCAAATAATATTATGGTTTTTTAATTCTCCGAATTCCTCGGATATTATGATAATCAGCTCTAGATTATATTATAATATTATTATTATAATAATAATAATTCCGTCGTATTCTTTGATCTCGTAAAATATAATTAATATTATACAAGACTTTGGACGTAAACTGGAAAAAAAAATCAACGAGATTATAATATTATTATAGAATATTTAACATAATATCATAGCCAGATTATATACCATAATTCTATTATTTATTGTTGTGTTCAACATAATATATTATGATAATATTATATTGTCGATAATCAAACGGCGCCGACGCGGAGCGTATTTTCAATTTTTTACTGGCTTGACAACGCGTGTGTTGTTTACGCAGTCCATCGTAGTTAACGTTTACGGTATTAATAATCGTACAATTAATTTTTGTTCTGTAGTCGGACGATATACGCACGACCGCGCAATTTGGTACCTACTATTTTGGGAGAAACTGTAGCAGGCGATTCTGTAAAATGTACAATTTGAAAATTTGTTCAAATTACAACAGTATACCTAATATAGTAAATTACTGTCGGGAATGGACAGTTATTGAACTAAATATTATATTTATGTTTATATTAACTATCTATATTCAAATTTCAAACACAATTTGAAATGCAATAATAATTTTATAATGTTGTATTTAGAATTTATACTGTTTGATTTTAAAATGTATTATATGTACCTTGTATTTGCTGTACTCTTGTATTTTATACTATATTATTTTTATTATTATTAATTATTAGTCTTGAAGTTATAATAATTTCTGCTTCGATTGCTAACATCATTAGCATTATATTTGTGTATACATTGCTTAAAATGTATAAAGAGGATTAAAAAGATTAAAAAAAAAAAAAAACTATATTTAGATATTTATTTTGATACAATTTATTATTATGTGCCTACCTATCTACTTAGTAGTAATTTTTTTTTAATAATCCAAGTAAATACTAAATAGGTACTTTTCGTTTTTCGCACTCAACCTATGACCACTGATTGAGACACATTTAATTCGTTTCAATACAAGGACTTAGGACCGGTTGAATAAATGTTTTAGAACTCAGACTATAGGTCAACAATTAGGCTTGTGTAAAACAAATAACAACCATCAATTTATTGAAAAATAATTACTCATTAAAATCAAATATATTTTGTATTTTAAGACAAGTTTTGAAAGTATTTCACCAATTCCTGATTTACACTCTTGTTATTGTTTATGTTATACAATTCATGAGAGTGTCACCTATTGATATTTCTTAATATGTATAAGATAATTTCACACATAGGTACCTACTTGCTTCACGTTTATTGGGTCTGTACTTTGTACAAACTATAACATTATTAACGGTATGTCGGTGTACATAGCCATATTAGTTATTTTAGTTATTTTAGTTATAAGTACATATTATTATATGAACAAAAAAAAAAAATAATAATAATAATAATATCATCAATATTAAACTATACATTTTTTTTATTAAACTAAAACATAAATAACATAATAACTATAATCTAAACATTTTTTATTTCAACCGGACGATTTGGGCCAATCGTAGAGTAGAAACGCTGGGTTTGAATATCGGGGAATGTCCGGCTTATGGACATACTGCACCGAGGACGACGAGAGGACATTTTTCGGCGGACTGTCGGACCAGGACGCCGGGTGGCCACCGAGCCACCCCTGCATGGGTTCTCGTCGGGCCACGACAACGGCTCGAGGTGCACTACATCAAGCGGCCGACCCAAGCCGGCAGTTCTGTCGAGAGGAGGATGCTCTGGTGCTCGACGGCGATTTCTATGGCATGCAGCGGCGGCAGCAGCCTGCACGGGACCAAGCAGAGGACGAGTCTGGAAATCAGCCTTTGCCGGAGGACCACCGCCACGGAAATGCTGCCCACGTCCGAGAAACCGGCCCGAGTGCTCGTTCTGGGGTCCGGCAGGCGGTCGGCCGGCGGTTCGGACTAGAAAGCTTCCGGCTGCAGATCGAGGCGCGGCCCGTACGTGCCGGATCCGGAGATGGTGACTTGAGAGGGAGGAGGAACTTTCGGAGGTGACGGTGAGACTGATAAGAGGGTTTGATGGATTCATGAATTCCGGCGAGCATATCACTTGGAAGCTCGCCGGTCAATCGTAGGTATGCTGAAATTGTAATTTTACAAAAATTATTAAACATTTTCACGATTTTTCGACATATTGTTATATGGTATATTATACATAATAAGTCATAACACTCTTATAGTTCATAAAAACTGTATGCTTATAACTTACGTTATTATGTAATGTGTCGTTATGTTGTCTGTTTGGTCATTTGTAGTAAAGGTAATTTTTAAGGCTGATCTATACGGCTTTTGCTGTTATGTATAATATTGTTATGTGGTCTTTTATTTTCTCGATTCTCTTGGAACTGCAGCCATGTCTCTTTTTACCCCGTTCAGTTTCACCGTCACTCCGTTTGTTCCTCCTCAACTTCTACTCTGTTGTCACCATATCTCCCTGTCCCGACACCTGGCACTCGTACCTCGAAATCTGCAGCCGACTTTCTAGTCCCGTTCGCCCGGCCGCTCGCCCGCCCCGACCACAGCAGAACGAACACCGTACTCGCTCACCGGCGGGCCGGGGTTCCCGGACGCGGGCAGCATTTCCATGACATTATGCCTTCGGTGGTCCTCCGGCGGCGGCTGATCTCCAAACTCGTCCTCGCTGATCCCGATCCTCTTCTGCGGCTGCTCCAAGTGCCGCCGCTCCACGCCATAGTTTTTTTTATCTATCTCCGCCGTCGAGCTCGCATCCTCCTCCTCCTCCTCCGCCGGCCTTTCGGCCGCATATTACGTTGTAGTACACCAATACCCTAAGCCGTCGTCGTGGCCCAACGAGAACGTGGCCCGGTCACAGCAGAGGAGGCCGACCCCATTCCTTCGGGATCGGCCTCGAGGCGTCCAGGTCCGACAGCCCGCCGGTAGTCCTCTCTTTGTCCTCGGTGCAGTATGTCTCGTTATTGTATAGGCGCCATTCTAGTAAGGCGCCACTCCAGTTCCTGGACATTCCCCGATGATTCTATTTAACTCAACCAGCGTTTCTCTCTAAATTCGTCCGGTATTGATTTGATCGGTCGCCTGTGGTTAATGTACATAGTTAATTTTAAAAATTTAAATATAAATAAACAAATCTTGTTACTATGGTCGACGATATTATTTATAACATTATGGCATTATATTTAATATATTATTTTGTTTTTAGCATTTAAAACGGAAAAGTTGTTTATTCAATTATAGCCAGATGTCTATTATAATATAGTAGTGTGCGTATACGATATTAATGTTATACCTATACCTAATAAGTTTTGAGTTTAAGAATTAATATGATAATGAACAACGGGTATAGTTTATGGACATAGCTCAACTAAGGAGGCTAGAGTAGTGGAGTGGCCATGTACTCTCAAAAGTTACGCATATCCTCCCTCCCTCCTAAATGAATTATCCTCCAAACTCGCATGATATTATTAAACTAAAATTAATAAATAAAAAATTCAATTTGCTTAATTTTTGTTGTCATAACCTATGGTAATAAATATAGTTACAACATAAAAAATACAGAATTCGATCGATATAGAATAATATGTTATACTCGCGTAGTGCTTGTAAAATGTACGAGCGTGTATAAAAATATCATATATTTTTAAGCACATTAAAACAATTAATAATAAAAAAAAAAGCTGAGAGCTCTAGAAGACGTCTACTCGTTCAATATATTTTTACGTCTTGAGCTCTCGAAATCTTTCGGAACGTTTCAATTTTTTTTTTAACTATATCGTAATAGTCAATATAGGTAACCATTATAATATAATATTATTATATACGATTGCGTTCGAGAATTGGAAAACATATGCGTATTTTTCGTTTATTACGTCATAATATAATTTTATATCATAAACAACACTCTTCACCACCGATGTCCGATACTTCTTGTTATGCATATCTAAACATGTTCTAATATCTATTATAAACCGTAGGTAGGTATATATAGAACATATTTTCAATCGGTGGTGCATATTATCGGTAAGTATATACGCGTCCAGTGTAAACCGCACCGGTGCGATCGTTTTGGATCACACGTGAGCCGGAAAATACGACGAAGGCTCCGCATCCGGCGCGTATCGTATCTATAATAATAATAATATATTTCATATTACACACTGTGGGCACTATAATAATGTTTAGGTATAATAAGGCCGCCCAGTATACCATTATGGTATACGTGTTTGAAGTGTGAATGATGAGCGCATTTCTGGTACTCGTATATTGTTATATAGGTGCACAGTCGTTTTTGGCGGAATTATTGTACGTTTGTAGGTAGAACCGAACGGAATGAAAAAAATCCCAAACAATAACCGAACAAAGACAATAACGATATTATATTATAATGTGTAATTTTTTTAGTGTAATTTGTTGTGAACAAAATGCGGGCGCCTTATTTGTATTCCGCGCGTCGAGAACTCTGCGCGTCCGGTTGTTTATTTTTTTTTTTTAACGGTATTCGCTCACAAAAATAATACGAATAAGTGATATGAAAAACAATGATAATATTCAGTACGAGCTCCTTGTTACCGACATCGTCTCCACACCATATATATGTATAAAGTCCACACCTTTGTTTCAAAATTAGAAACCTATCGAAAATTATTTCGAACGCTCGTCGTTACAACAATATTGGTCCTATGGAGTACATATTATAAGGTCAAAGGTTTTTGTTTAGTCCAACCGCCCTTCATGTCCGTATTACATTATTGTGTCCCTTGTAATTTTGTCCGTTATTTTTTGTGTACTTTTATGTATAAAATCAAACGAATAAGAACTACACGAAATTTTTTATTATGTACGTTTAGTTTATTAGATTGGCGTTTGGGTCACTGCAGCGTATATGGATTTAAGTGTCAAGCCAATATGCTCTATGACAGGGGTCACCGATTAATATTTTTAAAGGGCCACATTAGAAATCTTGAAATTGTTAGCAAGCCATCAGAATCGCAGACTTCGGTTAAAATCAATGAACAAAAATGATAAATTATTACAACGATAGAATACGTATATAATGTTAACGATTTTTACTTTTTTTTTCTTGTCTGTGGGTCGGATAAAATTTGTGCGAGGGCCGCCATTTGGTGACTTCCGGCTCTAAGATATCCAGTGATTTGGTCTGCAGGTTCTTTGTAATGAGCATAATAAGTAATAACTTATACTGTATTTTCAACTCGTTCCTGATTAGCAGTACATTTTTTGGGGATCGATGGTTTGATCTTTGATGACCAGCCTTTATTTGAATAATGTGTAAAATAATATACAAAAAATTGTGGAAAAATCTTCAATTTCAGTTTATACATTCCTGATAATCGCTTATGAATATTTTAAGGCCACGCATAATATTATAAAACATTATTATATTATTATATTAATTATATCATTAAAAAAAAAAATTGAATAGATAATTACATTATAGTCTGCAAGTTATTTTTAATTATTATTATTTTTTTTTTTTTTGTAAATTGAACGCACTGATTAAAAATCCTATTTTTAAAGTTCAGATTCTGAAACTCTGAATTATTCTATATAAGATCTACTCGAAAAGATAATAACATACTGTTTACAATATAATATGTGAGTGTCTTAACGAAAAAAAAAAGGAGAAAATGATTAAAAATAGCATCCACTAAACTTCGGCTGAGGGGAATAAGAATAAGAGTTTTCAGATATAGCACGCGCAGACCGTTTTCATTAAAATAAACCTAACCGAGCTTCGTATAAAAATAATATACAACATAAAGTTTAATTAAGATTGACGGCAATGTGTGTTTTTTACGTCCCGAAACAATAAATACCGACAACTTTATTTTTAACTCTGTTGTATACAAATCATATTAATTATTTTACGCACATATAGTTATATTATATTATTAGCTGCTGGAGCACACGGTTTTTATCGAGCTCTCTCCATAATTCGATGAGCAATTTTTTTTACTCACATTTTTTCGATATATTTTGGGACTATTTACATTTGTACGTCGGTACAATATCTGGTAATTAATGTATCCTGAAAAGGTTCCAAGTGTGTATAAAAGCCACAGATATCTATCGAGATCGGGGGGCAATTGTATGGTATTTTATGTGGTAAATAATATTGATTATGATTTATCTCGTATTGTATTTTATTATTTCTAAGCCTGTTGTTGTTGAAAAATAAAAATATGTTATATTAATCATTTTACATTTAATATTTTATTTTACCATTAACAATTATGTTATTCCTAATACATTTTGTATAATGAATGTAATGTTTTGCCCCCCAAGAAAATGGCGGCCGTCCACAGCTCAGCTTCACTTGATAACAACGTAAATTATATGGAAGTACTTTATCTATAGTTAGTATAGATATCTGTGATCAAAGCTTAAGAAAGTTTAGGTACTATTATTTGATTGGTGTTGTACATTATTTGCGTGTACAGATTATTGTAAATACGTGGAAAAAAATTTAAATTATCTGCACCAACTATTGAATATTATTATAATTATTTTTTATGATCGATTCGTTAGCAAAATTTACTATCGAGCACTCGCTGTAGGTACGGTATTTATATATAATTTGATATCATTAAGTCGGTGACAGTGAGAGATTGTATACCGCGATAGGTACCTAGTTTGAATTTAAAATAAATAAACACTCCTATTATTGCAAATAATCATATAATATGTTTTCTGAAGATAATTATTTGTTCGCATTCGCTAAAACTTTTATGATCATTCGATCGCGCGCCTTGTTAGGTATAATATGTTTGCAGTTCAA
>WHPZ01560849.1:0-13082 GCA_016617965.1 Macrosiphum rosae
ACCCAGTGGTCTTTTCCTCTTTGGGTTTTCTTGGAGTACCCTTTGAACCATTGAATCTTGCTTCCTAACTGCGTGTCCTGCCCATTCCAACTTACTCCGTTTGATCTCGTTTATAATATTTGGTCTATTGAAAAGCTCCATCAGTTCTTGATTATGTCTTTTTCTCCATCCTTGAAGCTCTTGATCATATATAGGTCCATATATTTTACGAAGTACCTTCCTCTCAAAAACTGCTAATCTTTCCTCCTCAGTCTTTCGTAACGTCCAACATTGTGAACCATACATGACTATTATTGGTCGTATGATTGTCAAATACAGCTGAGTTTTAACCTCTTTTGACAGGACTTTCGAGCTTAGTAGTTTTGCCTAGTGCATAGAAGCATTTATTTCCCATTTTTATTCTTTGTTGAATTTCAATTTGACATTCATTCTTCTGCGTTACAATCGTGCCCAGGTATTTGAAATCTTCTACTTTTTTGAACTCGTACTGGCCAACTGTTATGGTTAGGTTAGGTTAGGTTTCCTGAAGGTTATCTAGTTCCCTACTAGTCAAATCAGTAATCGAAAATGCTCAGAAAAAAAAAAATAATCAAAATTGTATTTACCGACACGGTTAATTATTTATAGTAATTTTTCGTGATATAAAATTGAGAACAATTTTATTTTATAATTATTGTTTATTAAGTAACAATAATTTACCTACTACCTACCTACTTAAATATATATATATTTTTGAACTGTATTGGACGCGTTAAAAAAATATATTTTGGGGATAAAGATGGGCCCCGGGACCTTGCTCCCCCCCTTAATCCGGGCTTGTACACGTTAGATATAAAACTAGACATTTATAGAGTTTTGTAATATAAAATGTATACACTGAACTTACTGTTCGTACAAAATACGTATTAGCAAAATAGGTTTTACAGTTAATTGTGTTAATATATTTTGCAGTCAGGAGTTAATCGTATCATGTCTATAATGTAGAGCTTATATTATAATTATATATATATTGAGTGTGTTCAGTAACATAAACTTTACGGTATGAATACTGGAAAAACCTAGGTTTATCCAGTGAAACCTTAAATTTTCCAACCAGCTACGAAAATAAAATTATAGAAAACAAAATAACTGTAAGTTAACGTTCCAGAATTGTTTTCATATGAAAATAAAATGAACATAAAATATATAATATTATAAACAAAGTTTGAATTCCAGTAAGTCAAAAGCCCGAAATTAGTAACCACAATTTAAGAAAGTTGTTTTACAGAAAGTCTAAAAGTGTATGTACTATGTAATGTACAGTGCAGACCATAATTTTCCAGAAAATTAAATCCCAGAAAGTTTTTAGTAATTCCTATCGACGTACAAACATATCAGTCCACATTCTATAGTATTTATTTTGTAAATTTTATTTTCTGGGATTTTTATGTTCCGACTGTTTCGAATTGCGTAATATTATTTTCGGTAATTAAACATTCGACCAATCTATACATTCTAATTTCTAGCGGATCTTTTTCTGGAAAATAAATAATAATAATATGACGCGTGATGGGTCGAGCACCACGACCACAGATTAGAATACCTTGACCGCGGTCCACGACTGTCCCGGCGCCGCGGCGGTCCGTATTGAAATCCTTTCTGCCAAATAAGTCGACGGAAAGTGATTGGTAACACTGATGCGGTCGTGTGCCGACAATAAATCGGTCGGACGGGCGGACAGATTGTTCGATGGAAGAGAAGAGCGGGGAATCCCACCCGAAAGCGGCAGAAACCAAACTCGCCGTTCCCCCTTCCACATCCCTTTCATTTTCGTTTTGTGTTTGTAAACAACAATATTAATCACTGTTTTCGTTTTTGCGCTATAATATAATTCTCGCGTCCGTCGTACGGTTTTTGATTCGAACGCGTCCAGCGATGTCGCTCGATTTTCAGGGTTTCCCGCCCGTGACGGCCGGCCGCCAACGTCGCCACCACCGCAATGCATTTGCCGCCGTTTTCGTGTGAGCGGCCGTTCACCACCGGACGACCGTCAACGGGGGCGCCAGTCGAACCGACCGAATTTGAAACGTAATATTTTCGCGTCTGGCTGTTCAATCCATTTATTACCCACTTGCCCATCGACGAGGTATCACTCGACGAAAGAGCCAACGTAGCTAGTCTGTGAGTGCCATTATGTCGATTTTACGTCTAAAATATTACGATCAGACCTTATCTCTGAGCCAGTACCGATGTATCCGTCTCCAAACGCATCATCGAGTCGACTGTTGGCTCGTTTTCTTCCTAAAGTTTACTCGTAATTTGTATACTCGCTGAAATACGATTCTTATATCTATTGGTACCAAACAAACCAAAAGCTTATGATGTATAATATTATATTGATCAACTCGACATCGTTTTGATCAAGTCACGATGCTCACCATTTTGTCAAGTATATTAGGTCCATTGGCCATTATCAGTACCTACCATCCATTCGAACTTAAACTCACTCATGTAAGACTTGGCCACTTTGATTAGACACAAACTCATTGGCTTATAGAACTAATAGTTCTTCGTAGTTCTCTTATAAGACGTCACTCATATAAACCTAATTGTAGTAGGCACCTGTAACATTTGCATTTTTAAGAATTAATCACAGCATAAAATAAAAGAATCTTTATATCCCGTTACATATTGATTGCTACCTAATTAGGAGGTAAGGTCTTGGAAGAAGGTGCTAATCGGTTGTCACCAGTCATCAGTTGACTTAAATAATGTATATCACCCTTGACACCTTACAAAAATAAGTTTTAGCGGTGCATCTATTGAATGGGTACCACTTTGACTATATAATTTATGAATATCATTAAGCACAGATATAATCTACTCAGTATATGTTAAGAGGATGTCAGCGCACTATTTGTTTTCTCTCTCTGCAACAGGCAAAACGCATTTATGCAGAATGGTTTTTTCTATGTTTTTAAGTAATCTTAGAGTAAAATCACCCATTACAAAAAAGATAGAGAATAATATTTTTGAGGGAATGACATATTGATTTGTCTAAATATTGTTTGAAAACAATTTAAACATAATTTAAATTCATAACATATTTTGTTTATTTTGAAATTTGAATACAAAGTCAGGTATCAATATATTATAGAACCTATATTATGTCATTCCCTCTAAAATATTATTCTCTATCTTTTTTGTAAAGGGTGATTTTACTCTAAGATTACTTAAAAACATAGAAAAAACTATTCTACATAAATGCGTTTTGCAAATGTTGCGCGTTGGCCAGAGAGAGAAAACAAATAGTCCTCTTGATATTTATGTTTAAATATCAAAATACTTATTTTAAACAAATTTTTACCATTTTATTCTATAATTTATAAAAAACTTATTCTTAAAAATATTTTATCTTGACATCAGCTCTTGCATTAGCATACTTCCCTAGTTATTAAGTATATTATAATATTTTCTTATTAGATGTTTTTGATTGTACATCTATATTTACAAGAATTTCTATGCTCGGTCTTGGCTACTTCTTCTGAATAAGTATCACCTTTGAATGTTGTATTATTCATATTTTTATGAAGTGTAGAAATGTGTAATGCATGAGCATAATAATAAATAAAATTGGCCTGCATAATATATCCTAATAAATTCATAATAATAGTAGGTATATTAATTTCCTAATACCAAAACAATTTAGTTATATAGATTCCTACTTTTATATAATATGATTACATATATATTTAATTTTGAAGTCATAAAATGTAAAACAACTCCTAATTATTATTAGGTTGGTGCTTGGTTTGTTATAAATAGGGCATGGTTTTAAGTTTTATAAAATATAATTACTGAGTATAACTTATACAGTTTTATAATATTAAAAATGTGGATGATTCGTTTAACCCAAAGTTTAATGGAAAAAGTCTTGGGAATATTTAAGAGGTTAGGGAATATTTTGTAAATTGTGAGAAAAAAATATTTTTAGTTCACAAACATTTTGTTGTAATTTATCAATAAACTAAAATAATAACTTTTTTTTATGGTGCATTGAATTTCTGTTCTATTCTTATAATTATTATTGGTCTTCCATCTTATATAATTTTACTTGAAAAAACTCCAAAAACAAGTCTTCTTTAAAAAAAGCATATTTTAGTGTTAACTGATTATTTTAGAATATTTTTCTCACTTTTTAGAGGATTTAAGGAGAATATTTGTATGTTTTTGAAAATATTAGGATTACCCGGGGGATTACCTTTATTTAAATATTATTTTGACCTAAAAATCCAGTTCCTAGTTATAAATTTAAACATAAAGACATTTAGAACATTTAAATAAACTAAAGTGTCAGTTTAAGCTATGTGTTAACACAAATAATTAATAGCTAAATGTATACTTGAAACATATTTAGTTTATTGGAAAGTAGAGTTGCTTTTTAAATATTAATTAATTTTGTTTTTCTTTCAGATTGGGTTTTATTGGATTTGTATTTAGGAGCAATCATTGTGTTATTAGAACAATAATTACAAATTTGACAAGTGTTGCTTAACTTGCATCATTTTAAAATGAATAAAAAGTATACACATTTTTTTCTTTGTCAATAACTGGTGTACTAATTGACATGGGTGATAGATTATTTATGGCAATGAGCCGTCGCCGTATATCATGCCCATTGGCTGTTCAACAGCTGTGGGATGCGGTGAAAGTGATACGTTTTCAAAGGCAGGTACCAGATATCGATCGCATCACAAAATATATGACTAAAGTCCACAATATGTCACCAGGTAAAACATTAAAGTTTAATTATAAATACCTTTTTCAAAACTAATTATATTGTGTACAACAGAGGAAGTGGGAAGACAATTAAATTATTGTGTTCGAGATGGTCTTTTGATTTTAACCAAAAGAGTTGGTAATAAAGGTTCAAAAGCGGGAATTGAAACTGAAGGATATAAACTTCCAGAAGAAAAAGTTTGTGACTTATCCTATTTAAATATATTAACATATTTTACTAATTTGTAATGTTTTTCTATAGGCTGAAAAAGATAGTCATGATTGGTATTGTTTTCAATGTCACAGTGCTGGAGATGTGATAAGTTGTACATCTTGTTATCGGGTTTTCCATCTTTCATGTATTGAAAAAAAGGACTTGCCAGAAAATGATGTTAAGCATATGTTCATTTGTAATATATGCAAAGTAAATATTACTATTTATGTTATAATTATTATTTTTCATTATATTAAATTAACTATATTCTTTTAGAATTGTGCTTCTACTAAAGAAGCTTGTAAAAAGATTAAAAAAAGCCAGCTCAACAGGCTTCTTTATCATACTACTGGAAGATTAAGAGAAAAAGTAATTCTCAATATATTTTAAAATAATTATTTGGTATTTGATACTAGTAATATGTATATTTTTATTAATTAGATACCTTTACCATGGTCAGAACGCAAAATTGCTACTACTGCTCCATCAACATATGTTTCAGACAGACTTCAATTTCAGAGTCAACTAAAAGGTAGTGATTTGCATTTTAACATGAAATGTGCATTAAAAGACAAAGATCCTTGGAGAATAGATCTTCTTATTTTCAAGTAAATTGATTTGGTACTCTTTGGCTAAAAAAGAAATTTTAATGTTTTTCTTTAAATTTTAGAATTATAGACCTTCAAATGATTGAAGATAAAGCTGATGATGATGAGTATAAAAATGTTGAAGAGTTCCGAGCAGATATATTAACCTTTGTTCACAATATTATTATTTTTCATGGCGGTAAATTATAACAACTTAAACTATTCTTTCCTTCTTAAAACTAGACAAATTAAACACATATAAACATAAAAATGTAGTCTGTATTAAAAAATTAATAGACTATAACAAGTTATAATAGTTTTTTTATATGATAAAATGTTTATTTATATTATAGTTCATAGCAGTTTAGCAGATTATGGCCGATTAATGTTGAGGGATTGCAATCGAGATTTGGATGAGATAATGAGGTGCCGTTATTGTTACAAATATTCTATACAAAAAAATTCAAAATTTTGGTTCTGTAAACCATGTAAGCCCCCACATGAACTAGTGTATGCAAAACAAGAAGATTTTCCATATTGGCCAGCAAAAGTATTTATAGTTAAATTAAAACTTAATTGTTAATAATATTTTATTTTAAAATAATATTTTAGGTTTTGAAAATTGAAGGTGATATGTATGAAGTAAGATTTTTTGGTAGTGAACACCAACTTGGAATTATTGACAAAACTCAAATTCGTCCTATATCGGTGAACATTCATACCTTGCAGGTTAATATCTTAAAATGTTAATAATTTATTATAATTTTTAAACATTTTACATAATTTTTTTGTTTATTGATATATGAAAGAAAAACATTTATTTATCTTTAAAGACTAATGTAGGGTTGTACATTTCAACTTTTCAACTGCATTAAATAAACACTTATTTTTTTAGTCTCAAGGTCGAACTTCTCAATGGAACAAAGCATGTGAGGAATTGCGTCGCCATCAACTTCAATTGGACAAAGTTATATTTGGTCTTGCTGCACAATCATCATCATCTTCCTCTAGTTCGTCTTCAGAAGATGAAGAAGAAGCACTTAAACTTAAATTGAGGGTTTCACCCATTCTAAAACGTTATGAAAGGAGAAAGGTTAAAGAACAGAAAATATCAATAAAAACTGAGGCAAAAGTGGAGACAGATACTGAGGAATCAGAATCAAAAGACGAAGTAAAACCTGTAAAAAGAAAACGAGGCAGACCGTTGTCTCTAGAAAAGAAAATAAGTCCGCCAAAAAAAATCGTAAAGAAATCTTTATTAATTAAAAAAACTAGTCCTGAAAACACTGTAGAAAAAAGACCTAGAGGTAGACCCAGAAAAGTTATTGAACCTGTAATTGAAGATAGTACTCCAGTTAAACATTTGAAAACAAAAGTTAAAAGTACAAAAGAAAATACTAATGCATCTGAAGGAATTAAAACATCAAAAAATGCTTCACCATTGAAAACAAAATCTCCAGTTAAAGAAAATGAAGTAGATGAAAATATAACATCTACAACTGAAAGATTAAAAGACCCTGATGTTGTTGAAGATGAAACAGTTAGTTCTTCATGTCAAGATTTAGTACGATCAGTTAAAGTGCAAACAAAACCAATTAGCAAAAAACCGCCTAAAAGCTATATAAACAAGGTTAGTTTTGTAATTAAATATATTTTATATATTATGTTCTAGAGCGAAATATTTTGTTTTAGATTCGAGCTGAAATGGAAAGTGAAAAACGTAAAGCTATTGAACAACTGATTGAACAACATAAAGAGGAGATTTCTTTATTGCAAGAAAACCACAATATTGCATTGTCCGAAGTAAAGAAAAAGCAATGGGTAATTTTATTTTTATTTTAAAGTTGAGAGAAACATTTTTTAAATCATGACATATTTTGTAGAAATCATAGAACAAATAAAAATAAAAATAATTTTTATTTGTTTTTTTTTTAAATATTAGGTATACCTTACAAAAGGTTAACTGTCTATATATTTAACATTTTAAGAGCTATTAAATGTTGGTATTAAAACACAAAGACAGTGGCGGTTCTAGTGTATGGGTAGGGTGGGCAGCAAATTCTGGTTCCCCTTATTGGGGAAGGGGGTGGAAATGAGGAATATTATGTGCAGTTAAAACCTAATTATAAATCAACTGTTGCCCATACGAAAATGTAGTCCTAGAACCGCGCTTGCACGAAGACAACTATTATAGTTTATTCTTGACATTTCTGTTTTTCATATTTTTTATATTATATAATATATAATAAATATTAAATACACTTTAATTGATAAATATATAACATGGTAAAATGGATTTTGTAACAGTCAAATTAGTAAATTAAAAAATGTTAGGTATGATACAATCACATAACAAAAGTCATTATTGATTCTCAACATTCAAATATTTCTTTTAGATGTACCACTACTTTTAATGTATAATGAGATTTCTTTTTTTCAATATCCTGTTTAACCAAGTATACAGTAGTACCCTCAATTACTAATTTATATTTATAAAACTTATATTTTTAGTGTGTGAATTGTGAAAGTGAAGCTATTTACCATTGTTGCTGGAATACAGCATATTGTAGTCCTAAATGTCAACTAATTCATTGGAGTAGTGAACATAAAAGGCATTGTCGTCGAAAAAGATGATCTTAAGCTATTTATGGGAGTATTTTAACTAAAGAAATAATTTTCTTTTAGTTGAAAATCTTCCATGTACATACACACATTATACTTATATTTATATTTAAACATTTTTAAATGTATTACTAGTTTATACCAACTAACTCAATGTTTTACTTAATTTAAGAAAATTTATTTTATGTGTAGGATCTTATATTAAATATTAACAAGAACAATATTACTTAAAAGTAACGTGATTATTCAAAAACATACAAGTATTATTAATCTTATAATTTTTATGTTAATTCATGTATTTTTACTGATTGACTTTGTACCATTATTATGTATTAATTGATTGACTCATCTACAGACTGTACAGTGAAGAGTTGTCCTAATATTAATCAAATATTTCAAATAAAATTTAAATGTATTACAACATCCAAGCAGTTACATCTTCAATTTTTGGGTTTATATTTGGTCCAGTTTTTTTTTAAACCCTATACCCACAACTGCATGTTTTATTTTTTTTTTTCAAGCTAATTTGCATTAAATGATTTTTATACAAATTAATATACAGTAACTGCTTATTGGACTTGCGGTTACTTGACTCATTTGCCTATTATACTCATTCATGCTGGCCTGTATATACTAACCATATTCTGTGTACTGATCGATAGTGCTCAAATCCGCCTCGCATCCAAATAATAGCACAACTGCACGAGGTCAAATTTCTCCCACTTAGCTGGGTGACACAACATGGGGGACGTGCAGACTACAACCTATTTTGGTTGTTGATGACTTTCACTCTCTTGGTGCGCAGAGTATACTAAAACATAGAGACAAATATGATATTCATTGGACTCAACCATACCTGTTGATAGGTCAATTAAATTGAATAAATAACTATATTAATAAGTTAAATGTTTGATTATTTTTATTATTTGCCTATGGTTGTTAATGTACAATTCAGTGAATGTAATGAAATAATAATGAATATTTATAAGTAGAATTTTCTATTTTACTTATAAATCTTATTATTATTACATACATTATACATAGTATATCTTAACATAGACCTTGCATATTATTGTTTCATTTGGTTAATGAATTTAAATGTTTTGGTCCCAAAGCAAGTCCAATAAGTGGCTTTTACTGTATCTATTGACAAGTATTCATCAAATTGTATAATATTTTGGCTGCAATGTAGCAAAAGTTAATTTGTTATAATTGCCATCTTCATTTTATTTGTTTGAAAAAATATATTAACATTTTTAGTGAAGCGAGAAATGTATTGGTTTTTTTTATATTGTTTTGTTGTCTTTTGTACAATTTTTTTTTTTTAAGTTTATGAGTAACTATATTCTAATTTGTTAAACATAGACTTTTTTTTATACGTATTATTTTTTTGTTTTATTATTATAATTTATTATTAGAAATTAGGTTTATATTATTCTAAAACGGTGCTTTAAAGTTAGTTATTTAATAATTATAAGAGTAAAGGGGTATTTCCATTTGAGCAAGTGTAAATCACTAAATGTTATACACAACATATTTAGATTATTTAAAGAGCTTTGAAAACTAAATAAGTAATTTAAACTATAATAAGTCTATATACGATATATTATACAAATTAATATAGATATATGGCAATTCACCAAGCTTGCTTTTATATAATGAAATAATTAAAACTTAATTTTCCTAAAAATTGTGAATAATCAGAAACATATAATTCTAATTAAATTATATTTTTACGTATATAGTTATTACTTAGCTATTTCTTTTTTTTGTCCTAATATTAATTTAGTTTGTACTAGTGTATTATTATAATACTATATACTTATATAAGTTGTAATTCTAAGCATTTATAAAATTTATGTAAGCAATATTTTAACATATTAGACTGTATATGTTTCAGCCCATTGTCACTAAATAAATGGAAAGAAATAATTAAATATATTTATTATATTATAAGTAGATAGGTTTTATGCTTAGACTTGAACTTAAAAATAATCATACAATAGTATAACATAATATATATTTTTTTACAATTCAATAATTATACCAAGGTAGATATATATTTGATCTCAATACATTATTTATTTATTTTTTGTTTGTATGTATTTATAATTAATCCATCCTTTAGTGTGTTAATATAATAATCAAGTCTTTTGACTTGTATAATGTATAATGGTTTAAATCATTTAATCATGTACTATGATATTTCAGTGCACCAGTTATACAATGGTAGAACAGTATTGTCATAATGTTATTGTTATTTAAACTGTAAATTATGGTTGGTGATTGTATTCATTGTATCGCAGATCCCAATTTAATATTGTAAAACAGTTTCATTAGATCTTATAATATTATATGTATTTTGGATTCAACTGATCGGTGAATGTTGTAGATTTAAGATCAATGGAATCAAATAAGTTTATTTCTAATACTTGAAAATTATTATACTTAACATTAAGCATGTATATTTAATATGAAGGTTTAGCTTACATAATATTGTTATATACACATATATATTTTGTATATATAACATTTTATTGTTTATTAAAGTATTTATAAAATTGAATGAGCCCATTTTTTCTACAATAATTCTCCGACCTCCGTCATTTCTGAATAATATTTAATATCTTTTACAATTTCGTTCACTAGAAATTTTCTCTGATACTCATCAAGTGGTTTTGAAACAATAAATTATGTTTTAGATTCTGAGCGGAGCAGTGAATGTATTGATTTTACAATGTGTTTTTTTAAATTTTTATTTTAGATTGAGTAACTATGAATGTATTGATTTTACATGATTATGATCTGTTTTTTTTTTTAATTTTTAAATTTTTGTATCTGTATACACAATAAGTAGTCAAAATAAATAATAATGCTTTGATTTTCCACTTCAGTATCTTGTTCGAGGGGTAAGTGAATATTGTTGGTGCATTGGGGAGGTCAAAATTTGTAATTCCCAGTAATTTTCAAAAGCGCCGTGAAAAACAAAAGAAAAATTAAGGAAAAAATGAATTTTTTCACAAAATCGAATTTGGTTTTTGGTGTAACTTTAAAACAAATGACTGTTGATACATGAAATTTTCATTGGTTGTTTATATTTGCATTTTCTATACACGATAAAGTTTTCAAAATATTTTGATTTGTTTTGAACTGTTTAGAGACATTTTCAGTTTCCCATTTTATTAGTTTTTTTTTTCTATGAGTGTCAATAAAACTTTATTTGTTGAGTAAAAATGCTTGAAAACTTAATGCAAGGCTCCTACTATGTTGTTTCATGATTTGAAAATGTAATACAAGATTATTCATAAGTTTGTCTACCTTTATTAAAAAAAATGTTTTTGCCTGTTAAAGTAGGCAAAAGTTTCCCATCCTAGTGAATTGTTATTGAATCATCGATCGATATTTTATACTTATTAGTTATTACCTAGAATATTGTATACTAAATACTTTATTATTATTAGATTGTATGTATATGAAGTAACTTAGATTTCAATATTATAATACTTATTATATTGAAAAATGATTATAATTTATAGTTAATAAAATAAACGTTTTATATTGGATGTTGAAAAATTTAATATATAATGGAACAAATAGAATAGAAAATAAAATTAACTGTATAGGCGATTTAAAATTAGTTATTGCAGTTGAAGTAGGGCATCATGAGGACGTCCACGCTTGAGCCGTCGGAGCTAGGGTAGGCTTGTTGCTGAGATTGAAGTATTTTGCATTGTTTAGTTGATCAAAAAAGTTGATCGTGAGATTATATGCTTATATGTGCTTCTTATAGGTGGCCCATGATTTATATATGAACGATTTTTTTTCTTCAAAATTCGAGGAGTGCTGCCAGGAAATTGTTTCCTATATAGGTCTAAAAATAAGATCTACAAAATTTTTGATTTAAATAACATGATTAATAGGGTGCGCTTTAAGCTCAAAGTTTAGAGAAAATATAAAAATGTTTAGTTTTTTAAATATTATCGAGCAAGTTTTGATTCTTTCTCAAAAGTCATAAGAAACTTTTTTATAGAATTTGTTATTTACTAAAAAAGCGCTCTTGTAAATTGTTAGCACAGTTAATATTTTTTTGTAAAACCTAAAAAAAATGAAATTAACCTTTAAAAAATCGTATATCACTAAAATTGATCCAATTTGGTTTTACTAAAATAAATGTAACACAATGTTGGGTTAAGCTAATTCATTTTGATTAAATTGATAAAACATATAAAAATAACTAATTTTTATAAAAAACAAATTAAATAATATTAAAGAAATTATACAAAAAGTTTTATTACCGAGAAAAGTTTATTTATTTAAGTGAACAAATATTCTAGAGATAGTTTTATTTTGATTTTAACACGATGACATTATAATATTTACTACGCTAGTACCTATGTTATTCGGGTGACCGTGACCGAATAAACTAGCTACCTTTTACCTATATACCCATTAAACACTAAAATAAATAAGGAAACCTTATATATAATATTGAAGGGTTTTAAACGTTTTACTAACAGTTTGCCGCTTGGTGTGATTTTTTTATGGTTGATTATATACTTTAAGATCCGAGGGTTTAATAATATGACAGGTTATCATACGCCCCAATCTATTATTGGTTTAAATTTATTAGCACTTAAATAACTCGTGAGTGAGCAATTACTACCTACTTACTTAAGTATTAAAGTAGGTATATAACATGGGTGATGACTGATGGCTGATATTTATTAATTTATTATATAATATACCTAGTCATAAGATAATGTAAGTTTCTAATGATGTATGTTTATCGGTATAGGTACACCTTATCATAGGCGCAAATCACCTAAAAATATCAGGGGGGGCTTAAGCACCAAAATTTTTTTGGAGGAAACAGACCCGTGAGGGGCTTTGCCCCTCACACA
>WHPZ01560864.1:0-11371 GCA_016617965.1 Macrosiphum rosae
TGTATCATTGAATTCAAATTTAATAGCATCCATTATACAGTGACCCACTTGTAACCTACTGTACAGCAGAGCGACATCCACTTACCCACCTTTTTTTTTTTTACTTTCTTCAGGAACATATTTTTAAATTTGAATTGACTTCTAATTAATTTTCAATTTAATAATATTTAATATGTAACTCTGAATATATATTAATTTTGTTTGTATAACATTAGATAACAATGAAAAAAAGTATCAATAATTTTGATAAAATTTAATGATTTATTTACTGATTTTATAACTAATAAAATACAGTCTAGTTTATTTTGTCATCGATATTTTATTTTGACCATCGTTAATATATATAATATACGCTGAAAATAAACTTTAAACCTGTGTCTCCAAATAAATAAAATATAAACCTACAATAAACTTGCTAATTATATGACAAACATAACATATTATAATGCAATAAACATATTTTAATCAATCAATATAATATTTTTACGGTACAAATAAAAAAAAAAACAATGAACATACGTATCTAATAACGTCATAATTATATAATATATTATATTATGTAATTAACTGTATAATTATAAAATTATTTCAGCTAAAATTATGTCTAATTTAAAATTACAATGAAATAAAGATTTTTGACTGTTCGGTATAAATGTTAAAGTAATTCCACTCATTGGTGTTCCAAATTCATTTAGTTCCACTACCTAGTGTATGAAATATAATGATAAGAAAAATATTTTAAAATAAGCAATATTCGATATAAGATGATAAATAAAAAAAAAATTAAAGATAAATAGTAATACAGGAAGAGAATATGTTGTTTGAAGAAAAACAATTTCCCCATCAGATCTACATTTGCTATTATTTACTCGACACGGGAAATCGCTAGAAATGATCAGGGAAAAAAAAGGAACGGAAAGCACATACACCTGGTTTGCAAATTGCCATGAACGAATTTGCTTATGTGTTTTCCCTATACGCCTTACCCACATACATCCGGTCCTCATTTTATGGCGACAAACATCAAAAGCTTCGGCGAAAATTGAATACGTGCGCCTTTTTTTATTTATTTATTTTTCTTATTTTTACTTCGCCTCCTTCACACGTACCTACTCACACTTTCCATGTTCTTCACACCTTGAATAATATACGAGAAATACGTTGCTTTCCCTTATTTTCATTCTTTGACTGTTACGTACCCTTATTGGCGTTATGTAGGTACCATGTAGTGTGTGTCAAGGTGATTTGTAAATGCGTTACCGACACGAACTGAAAGATAAGTCTATGCAAATGACATATAAGATCAACATCGAGTCAGGGCATTGAAATAGTTTGTTCATTTGTATACACATATTTTTGTTGGGAATTCTTTTATAAAAATATCATATCATTACCCACATAATTTGACTCATATTCGTCTGCGCATGAAATGTAAAATCTTTTTATTGGAACCCAATAGTGTACACGGCATAATAAGTGTATAACATGACATTGTATAAAAATAATTAATATTTAATTAAACTATTTATTGATACCCATTGTAGCGGTTGTTCATCAATCTTAGCTATATTGATATAAAAATTAAAATTCATCAATACAAATTACTCATGAATATATTGAAATAAAATTTTAATTTAACTACTAAATATACAAAGTTATAATGTTCTTGTATAGTCTGAATATATAAAATTACTAACATAATTAGGAACCAAGTTTGATGTATGAAAACAAATTAACTATACTTTCAATGTATATGTAATAACTAAAGCAAACAATTTTACTAATACATATTTTTATATTAAAAATTTATTGACACAGCCCAACCTATTATAATAGTTGTATTGTTTTATTTATACATTGACTAAAATTCTAGTGGTACCTACGCATAAAGATACTATAACCTTTTTTTTCGCACCATTAATTTATCATAAACAAGTGATAAAATAGCAGTACAATACTACAATGACTAACCGATAGCATTCATAAATAATTTCTATAACATTGCATTTTATATTAGGTGCCTAGGTACATAATTTAATAATATACACATAAAAAATGAAAAATAGATTTTTGACACTTTATTTTGTTAGGAAAAAACTCATAGTAGAAGTAGCTAATTTAATAGTAACCACATTTTTAAAATAACGCAAATATAAGCTTGTATAAATTACCTTTTTCATTAATTATTTGTTACATTTTTGAAAATATATATTCTATATACACATAACATATTGGATTCACTATTATAATATTATGTAATGTTTTAAAATGTTTTCACTGAATTCAACTCAATTTCAATGTCGACAATATCTTGCATGGCCATTATAAAATAGACATGTTCTAGTAACTCTATTTTAGTTACCTATGTTATAAAATAATGCTCGATAATACTTATGGATAGCTAAATTAAGAAGTTATATTTTAAAAATTATTTTAATTTCATACTTACCAACGTATATCATATAATATTATATGTTGTTCACAAATTAATGAAAATTAAACATATAATACCTATACAAATATTTTTTTTTTTTAAAACATACGAAATAGGTATCCACTACCTAGTCAAGCAATTTCAAAAAATGTTTAGTTATTTTTTATTTCTTAATTTTAAATTTAAGTACCGATGTTATGCAAATAAAAAACTACCAGATCGTAAAATGTCCTTTGAGTTTTGAGATGTTAAATTTTTGTAATTATTTATACCTACATGTACTTTAAAATAATGCTCATGCTATCCTATTTCGGAACTTATAATAGTATAGATTAATTATAATAATATATAAGTTTACAATTTAAGTCATTTAATTATATTCCAAACTATTTGTTGAATTAATTACTTTTATGACACCACTTACAAATATTTATTCAAGTTAAATGTTTATACAATGCTTTCCTCTTTACGCGTTAATCACCTAATTAATTTAATTATACCACTGCAGGTAAGTACCTACCTACAGGTTAAGAGATCTAGTAAGCCACCAAATTAAATTAAATTAAAATCAAAATTAAAATGTATGATGGCTTAGATGAAAACAATTTCCAAGCTGCTGCATAGTATTCTTCAATCTCACATCTCCTCATATCTAAATATCCTACTATTCTAGAATATATATGTGGAATTATAGTAAAACCAAAAATGCAGTCAGAGCTCTATACCATCATAAATGTCTCCCATTGAATAAATAAAAATATAGTAAATTATCCAATATCTTCTAAAAAAAAAAATGCTAGCTAAACACAAAGTCATGACTTTCAAAAGTTTTTTAAACAAATATCCCTTAAGCGCAAAATAAAACGCTAAATCTTGTAATTAAAAAATCCGATGGAAATTGTGTTGAATCCATCTAACTTTCATGAAGTAGAACTGTAATTAAAAAAAGTCCGTCTGATGTGTTCCAACCACATCATGACATAATCTTATCTTGTAAGGTAAGTGCTATTGATGATTTTTTTAATTCCCAACTTTCAGTACAACGAATTATTCACACTGATATGAGTTTATGACATTCATAAATACCCCATAAATGAATATATCTCCTATTGTTGAGTTTGAGACTGGCGAAGTTGCCTATCCAAAAAATCAAATTTTCATCCAGCACATATTATATTTAATGCAATATTAAAACTTTCTTACTTTCGAATACTTTTGAAACTGTGTACTATATTATTCTAGTCCCCAAGTCTAATAAGACCCTAAATAGACTCAGTATATTATTTTCGATGAAGTTTGTTACCATTGTATTTTTGTTAAAATTCTGGAATGACTTCTCCTCAAATTAATTTTTCCGGTCATATCTGAAAATTCTATTTTCACAGTTCTCAATTTGGATTCCGCGCAAAGCACTATACAATAGAACAAGAGTGCTACTGAGTTGCCATATCGTATTCACCAGATACAATATTTTTACATATTGTATTTTCTTTGATATTATACTTTCATTTGATAGAGTGTGGCACAATGACCTGATGGCAAATGTTTAATCTAAAAAAAAATTTGAAAAGATTTATTTTTTTCAAAACAATGAGTGTTTAGTGTTTAATTTAAATTAGTGTTGATTTTAATATCTTCTCGGTTAAAATAGGTAAATTTGTGATTAGGTATTTAAAATGTTTGACAACAACAATTAATATCCGAGTTGTATAAGATTACAATTTCATTAAATACTTACAGTAGCATAAACATAACAAATCACCCTGAAAAAATAAATTGATTTTTACTTCTTTTCAAATGAGATGATTAATCTCAAATAAAATTAAAATAATACTCAAATAATGCTTTTAAATATAAAACAACAATACACCTACACACCACAGTATTTGAAACAGGAGCAATTTTTGTACGATTAGGTATTGTGTCCCACTGCATGTTAGCCAACATTCAGTGTTCGTTAAAGCAATTTGAATATTAAATTAATTAGTCTATAAAACAAATACACTAAATCGTATAATTATTTTTGTTAAATGTTTGTAAAAAAAATCTAAATATTTTGCCAAATTATATTATTGATAGTAATTAAACCCTTAAGTTTTTAATAGTATATAATTCCATTATTCATGGCTTACTTACTTTATGAAGAAAAATATAAATATTAGAGAATTATTTATAGACGGAAAACTATAATGATATCATCCTTTTATTATTTAACACAATATAAATTGTATAGTTGTGAACAATTTTAAGTTATTTAATGTTTAACAACGATGAAATAAGTTTTAACAATATTTTTATAACAGAAAATAAAAAAATAGATGGTCAATAATTTGTAATTTCAACAAGTTTATTTATACTTGATGTTTTAACACGACTCTTCATGCTTTGCGTTTTATCCGAGAAATAATTTATGAGATGTAATAACTCATAGTTGAAATACAGAAATCTCTGAAACATTTTTACATTTTTTTTTTTTTTTAACTAAATTTGTAATAGTCAATTAGACTTTTTCATAGAGGTAGTCTGTGTATAAATGTATAATATTATCTATGTTTAATAAAAACATACAAATTTACATTTATTTATAAACTATAATAATTTTTAACTAAATTGTTTTTGGTGTATCATAAAAAATAAATAAAAATATTATAATATTTATCCTAAAAATAAATGTGAGTCTATGGATTTCGATTTTTATTAAAAGTACATCGTCACGCGGGCGGTTATCGGTTCTCCACCCGCAACCTTATCATAGGTATATGCGTAATATAGTAAAGTTATAATCATTTTTTTTTTATATATAAATCGGTAAAATGCCCTAACAACATAGGCTTTTAGCCTGCATTATCTTAATATTTAAACACAGAGGTGTTGATGTACATTAGAACTTATTACTAGTAAATTGGCAAGTCACTTACAATTTACGGTTAAGGTTTGCATTGCGGAAAAATGCACTGATTTGGACGGTTATCTCTTCATTGAGGGCTTGGTGAAGTGTGATAGGACCTTTTTTGGTACTTTCTATTTCGCTCAGAGTACATCTATTTGTATTATAATATTTACCTCCATACAAGTATACAAGTAAAATATTATGTAATTCTTACAACAATAACAATTATAAAAGTTACGAAAAAATATCAGGTCAAAATTAGATTAGGTTACACAAAAATTTAAGTGAATTTTGTACTTGCAATAGTGTCATTATGACATTATTGAATTATATTTATACATTAATTACTGTATTAATATAATCATTTGTACATTTATTGATTTGCATTGTAAATTATTATTTAATAAACAATAATAATTTCATAATTTAATAAATTAAACTTTACATTTTTTGTCCGGGGGGGGGGGAGGATTGTCCCGTTCAGAGGGGGATATCCATCGAATCGTGGGGGGGAAACGTCCTAGAATCGGGTTAGCCATTCTTTCAGACCTCCAAGTCTAATATATTAAACATTATCGTATATATGAATCACATTCTACTGGAACTGATAAGTTTTAAACTGAACGACCGTTGATTTTGAGTTTAACGATAATGTAATTATTATAATATAATAATTTAATATAATAATGCAGCAGACCGCAAGATGCCGCTATATTATGCCACTATATAATGTCCACGTAGGTTTGTGACACAGACTAATGATCGAGTGTAAAAATATAAAATATAAATAATTCATCAGTTTATCACTATTGATCAAAGTAAATATTTTTTTCCAAAATGTACATACTTATAATGTGTCCAAAATAAGAAACACAGTCGACTCGTGTATGGGGGGAATGGTAATACTACACGGCAGGAATATATAGGATGGAGGACTCGGTTGGGGTGACAAACGAGTGTTACCTGTCTGGCACTGACGGAAACTGGTCACCTCTGACTGTGTTACTTATTTTGAACAACGTATACCTATCAAGTTTCTGAGACATAATACGAAAAAAACGACTTTAAAACTTAGGTGTACGTGTAAGTACATAATCAAATTACACGTCCGTCTGTCCTGGTATGCTAATATAATAGATACCTATTATATAATATGAAACGGTACTTGACGTGGTACTGTTGAGTATAATAATGAAGAACTCCAATACACAATGTGTGTGTGGTTGTCCTGAAAAGGACAGTTTTTATATATTTCCCGTGGTTATCCGACGGTATTAGCCATCAGCCACGAGTGGGTTCAGCTTCGACGTCGTTGGAGCCGGTATCCCCGCGGTCTTAGTAAAGAGATTATACAGCGTTACCCGTACTCACGCCTCGACGCGGTTTATCAGCACTTCGAGGACGTTCGTCAGGTGTCTATGGGTAAGATAATACCTGATAGCCGATTGGCCCTGAGCGGTGCTGAGCAAGGTTAGCGCCGTCGGACGTGCTCTTTGGTTAGGCAAGAACAATAATAGAATCGTTCCGATGTTCACTTGATTCTAATGGTGTTGTTTTCCATCGTCAGAAATCCTATGTTTGCCGGAAGTCTCATGCGAGAATCTGTGATGGCCATGAGAATGGCCGTTTTAGTGGTGTGTGTTTGTACCGTAACAAAAAATATAATCATAGGGCGTGAATCATTGGCACAACTAGCTCACCGACAGGGTGATTTTATCCAAAGGTGGACATATGCCCATCTTGTGGGTAAGATGGCAACAGATCGAGTTGAGCAAGAATCTGAGGTACTTCGGTGTTATCTTTTGATCAGAGGCTTACTTTTGCCGGTCACGTCGACATGGTAGCAAAATAGGACTTCTGGTCGGCAGTCGCACTGGCCATGCCGAACGTTAATGGCCCGTGCCAATGGAAGAGAAGACTACTGAGCTCTGTGGTAAAGAGCCAGCTGCTGTACGCCGTCCGTGTGTAGATCCGATCAGTCCATATTGGCCAGGACCAGGGCAAGTATCGAACGTCCGAAGAGGGCGGCTGCCTTGTGAACAATTCACGCCTATCAGACGAGGTTTGATGAGTACTTGCTTGTTGTTGACATTCATGTCACCAGCTGGCCTCCTCGGGATGGTGAGACTGAGGATCAGGGCTCGAACGGTACCTGCGAGTACCCCCGGAGTGCCACACCTCTCGAAGGTAACCATAAAAGAGAAGAAAGGGAAAACTACTATAACGAGTCGGGAAGAGCCGAGTTGAGAAGTCCTAGGATGCAGCAGCTCAAGCTGTCGCCATAAGCATCATTACAGGTTTTGATTATAAGCCCTCCGAGTCTGGCTCCCTGGCAGACACATATTATAATATACTAGAGCATTCTAAGGAAAGTGTTCCAGGTCGTGTGGATGCGTCCACCGGGTGCATATTGTTGTAACATTAACATGTTTTGTTTTTGTTTGCATTAATAAATTATGGTGGCCGGAGAAGAATCAATGCCAACAGCAGTTCCTTCTCGGCTTCTCCGGTTCTCTATAACACGTAAAAAAAAAGTATACCTACATATACTGTATAGTGTAAATTGAGGAATATAATATTACAATAGAACATAGTTAGGTATTTCGTTATTATGTTCCCACCTATCAGCTTTGGCATAATATAAGATAATATTATGAAATAATCTTTGGCTTATTAAATAATAATGTTGTAGAGAACAAGTCACAGATAAGAATTTATTATTACTTATGCCATTATATTATTTCCTCTTCTCACCGCAAGCTTACTTAAAGAGAAGGGTAATCAACTCTTGTAAATACTATATATAATTAAACTATGTTATAAAGATTGATTTGAATAAATTAAATAATTAAATATTAAAAATATTATATAGTTTCTTTACAGAAGAAAAACTATGGAAGTAATCAACTCATGATTAAACACCATTTAGGTACTTGATTGTTCAGTGTTCAGTGTATTAATTGAATAACGTGATATTTTAGGACACTAGATAAATATTACCACAGTTTTTGTTCTTAATTTTATTTGTTCATTGTTATTACTAATTACATAATATTGTTGTTGATAAAATATGTAACTTAAAAAATATAGCATTAATCAAATAGAGATACTTTACGTTAGGAACTCGTCTCACTTCGCTTACCTCGGCACATGATATGAGTACGTACTTATATTAATAATAGTTGTATTATTATATAAATTTAAAAACAGCCATCGACTTTTAGAAACGGTTCAGGACGAAATTGGGTAAAACTAAAACTGTTCATTTTCTAACGATTTTCGTTATGCTTAGACAGTGATTAAGTAATGACTATTAAGATTCATTCAGTAGGTACTTATATGTAAAAAAAAAAAAGTTTTCAGTAGGTAGCTATTTTATATAGGTACCTGTATAATACCGTATAATATATTTATATATGTAAATAGTTTGTATATATTTATTTGGGCGTATCTACTCAACTCATTTTACATTATTAGATGCATATTTTACTGATTTATATAAAATAACATTGCTACATTAATAATATATTTTTTTTTATATAAATTCAAAAATATTTATTTCTATTATTATTTAAAAAAAATATCATTAGACAAGTAGGTACATCATAAAATACCTATAACTTATAAAACTGATAAACAAACAAAAAACCAGACTTATTAATTACTACCAGTTATGTATTTTAGCCTTATAAAACTAAAAATTATTTCTTCCTTTCTGAATGCACCATATTAATATAATGGTACATAAAATATCTGAAATGTTTTTTGCATTTTAAAACGTGAAGTAACTTACATCGTTCCTATATCTATTGACAATTTGTAAAAGTCACGTACGTTCTCCATAATAATAAGTAACTTTAATTCGAGGAAGTGTAAATTTCAGCCTTATCTGAACATCTAAACTAAATGTTTTGTAATTAGCTGATAACTCATTTTAACAATAATAATATTAAAATATAATATGTATCATGTATGTATTGTTCATCATTATTTTATAAAAATTTAATGAGTGCGAAGATTATTTAAAACCGTATGAATAATATCATATTATATTGTGAACATAAATTGGTGTTTAAAAGTGTCAATCGCTTATGAACATTGTCAATTGACAATAGCCGTTTGGTAGGATGTTATTGATGAGAGGTGACAATATAGAATGATCGGCTGATTGTTGATTTAATTTAAATAAATATTAAACAAAGAAATAACATTCTACATTTCTACATCAATATTATTTTCTAATTAATAAGCTAATTATAATATCAAATAATCATTCATATCCTATTATAAAAATTATCTTCTATTTTAAAAAAAAACCATGCTTAATTGTAATTGCTTATTTTATTACATCTTATAAAATATTATATTAACACGTTTAGTTATTATTTCATGGTTCTAGATAAATTAATACACAAATTAAAGTTGAATATATTTCTTTTTAAAAAGCTTATGGCTAAAACTACGATGTATATGTTTGAGGTAATGCAAAACTCATGACTCATAATATTATGTTCTTATAGTTATTACTGTTATTACGGTTTGAAGTAATCTAATGATTTTAAATCCAATATTATGTATGATAAGAATATGACTCGAATAATTAACAATTTACCATTCATTCTCACGTTCATTCATTCTACGTTGATTACGTCATCGTTTATTTTCAATTGATTTTTATGTTGATTTATTTGATAAGATAGATATTATAATTATTAATAACCAATGGAACATAATATTAGTATGAACACTCGACTACGTATATAAAACAATTTAAGTAGGATATTATGTAATTTTGATCTATAAACATTTTGTAGGTACTTATTAGATATTTTAATGATTAGCTCACCACGAATAATTCCTCATTCATACAATTCTATTATGATGACTCAAAGTTAAATATTAATATTTTTTTTTTGTTTTTAGTATTCAAACGTGTCTTATTTGAAAAAATAACACTTTAAGGTATATTATTACTTCCACAGTCCACTATAGTTACTGAAAAATGTGTTTAATTTTATAATCATGTCCAACACCTTGCTGTATAGTATTTGTATGAAGAATTATAAATTATTAAATTTTAGTTAAATTATTTTGAAAATTGAAACAAATTATACTGCAACATTACTCGCTATACATAATTGTTTACATTATATTAACATAATGTACCTAATTATTTATATAAAAACTAATATTTAAAAAATTTCGATAAGGTATTACGAATAGCATACCTAACTACCTAAGTGTTTTACTCTAAAACTCTGTTTGTTACTTTTTTTTATGAACATGTTCAATCTTTATACCTACCTACCACTGAAAGTTGTCGGTGTAATATCTTCTTAACAAATATAGTATCGGTGATTAAATCTATTGCCTATACCTCGTGCATAATAAACTATTGCAGTGATTCTACTACATTTAGAATTTTAGAGTATAACTGTATCACTTATATTATCACAGGCCATTTTTAAGGAGATTTTCAGTGTTCAAATGGCAAATGGACACACGGTGGACCACAATGGAAATATATTTTTCTTACTGCGTTTTAACTATAAAAATAGTAAATTAAATATACCTAGTATATTTACCTACTAGATTTAACCCCATAAGTGCATAATATATAACATATTTTATAAATATATATAAATATTTATTGTTGGATTTTTGATCCTGAGTGGTACCTCATTTACGAAAATCCTACCTAAAGGTTTCACAATAATATTTGTTTTATTTTTATGACTATCATCATTTTTTTAAGGAGTAAAAATTATTTAATCCAAATTGGATGAAAAAAAACATTACAATACTTTTTAAAATAACTGGAAAAACTAAATAAAAATGTAGAAAAAATAATTACAGAATACAAGTAATCAAAGGAATTGAATTACCTAGTATTTTTCTGTTATTAAAAATTACTATTATTAATTAAATACTTAAAACTACGTATTATTAAAGAAAAAATTGTTTATTTTGTTTTCTACATATTTTATTTTTAATTACTTTAAATGACACTTATTAAAAGGCAAGATGCAAAGGTTACACTTAGTTTT
>WHPZ01560864.1:11406-49127 GCA_016617965.1 Macrosiphum rosae
CGGGGGGTTTGTGAGGAAAGTGAACAGGGGGCAGAGTCCCCTATAGTATGAAATAAATATTATAAAAATATATCCTTGGAAATTTAGAGTCGACACAGTACACACCGTCTCCGCTCTGAATCGTTTTTCTTATCGGTACAATGATTTATTTTTGAGTATTACTATAGTATGCAGGTAACACGGTAAGTTTAACTTGAACTAATTTTTTAACCACCCACATCCCTCCTTGTATACGCCCCGGTACAAGATTACAATGTATTATCGTTACTCCGTAACACTACCGGCTATAATAATATTATTATGAATTATGATTTACTAGTCGATTTGTAATTCAATTTTATAATTTAGTACCATGTGCGAATGTACCTATAATGAATACCGAATGGCAATATCGACAATTTTTATAACATGCATTACGTATGTCGAACATATTATTATTTTACCACGGTAACAGTAATATTGTAGGTGCGTATGTATATTAACGGCTTGACAAACGCACGTGATTTAAACTGCAGGTCGTTGGATTTAGATTATCGGTACAATTATAATATTTCGCGAGCATTTCGCTGGGTGTACAACCTAACCTGGTATGCGGTCTGTGTTCTTATATGGATGAAGACGTATGATATTATTGCCGGGGCCAAACACCCGAACAACGACACCCGGAACATACTGTATAATATAGCGTGCGGTGTCCAAGTTCCGGCGCCGGCGCTGTGCGGTACCGCGTGATCCGACTGCGTAGTTACACTCGCCGGTCGGTCGTCGGCAGTCCGGCTCGATCCGTGCGCCCGTCCACTACGCATACCGTTCGCGTGCCGTGGAATTTATAAGATTACCGTCGGAAAAAAATTCCGTCTTGGCGGTCCACACGCCGTTGGAATTACCTTTACTTCGTAACACACCCGACTCCGGGTTGACGCGATATCGATGCACGCCGAAATTTTCGTGTCGCAGTAAGTCCGTGGGTGCCTGCAGCAGTCGAAATTTCGTATTTACCGTATGTCAGAAAAGTTTGAACGTGCGTTCGTCCAACCCGACCAAATGTGGGGGTGTGCTAGGGACTTATGGTCAATCCGTTGATTTCGATAACGCTACCGTCGGTGGAGACCACTACACTTATTTTTTTTAGAGGGAGTGAAACGATATATCAAACCTATTACACCGCGAGTAAAAATAGTATTATTTTGTTGCCGATTAACCGAGTGAAAAAGGTAAATATTTAAAATAAGTGTATAGTATATTATTATGCATCTATATATTGAAAATTATATATAGTTAGATACTCGAAATATCGAAATGTATGTTCATAATACATATTTTATAAGGCTTATAAAACAGCAGAACTATTTTAATTGTTAAAAGTAAGCTAAGTATACCTATATCGTTTTAACTATGAGTATGATGTTTAAACACTATGCCTACTTATTATTATTAGGTATTTAGTATTAATTACGATTTATTAAATTAAGTATACGCAGTACATTAGAAATTTGAATTAAATGAAAAAATATTGGTAAAATTGATTTATGTTGATTTTGAAAGACAGACTTACAATTAATAAAATACTTGCTGTTAAAAAGTAATTTATATAAATAAATAATCAAATTAATATTAGACATATTAGAAAAATAAGAGATTGCTTAAAGTGAGGACATTAGAGCCAAAATGTTAGCGACAAATGTTGAAACTCTGATTGTGTATTATCAACGTCTTAATATTTAAATTAAAACGAACAATAAAATATGAATAAAAATAACCAATAAAACTCTGAAATTTCATATTTAATTATATGTACCTGGCTGCCTCGATACATTTTTTAATTCGTGGTAAAGTTAAAATGTGTACTTTTTTAAAGGTTGAAATTCTCTGAAATGGCAATTAGTTAAAAAAAAATATACATATATACTGGAATATTACAATTGTGATAATTACAGCAATTATAATGTAGGGTAATCGTTTATTTTCATTTGGATACCTACGCTCACATAATATATACACGCACTCGTACACTTAGGTATTATATATTACAATGGTATTTTATTATTGTCCACATCAAGAACAATAGTGTACGAGCAATGAGCATTATTGTTACCTTTTACACAAAAATGTATAACAAATTGGGTGTTCGTTATAGGGGAAAATATCCCTTCATGTATAAGCATGTCTAATGACATCATGTTTGTCTTTAGGCCCATCCTCGCAGGAGTCTGTATAATATGAGAAAACGAAAATTAATAGCGGTCAGGTAGTCCCGTAGGCCAAATGTAACGATAAAATATTTTACTGAAAAAACAATTCCAGTTCCCTTTGGATGTTGGGAAATTTGATGCATAAAATAAAACTACGGAAAACAAACTGACACAATATATTTCGTTAAAATCTAAAACAAATAATAAAATATTATAGTTGTAACCTAAGTTCAGTGACTAGTATTGAGC
Source organism: Macrosiphum rosae (assembly GCA_016617965.1). Taxonomy (NCBI): domain Eukaryota; kingdom Metazoa; phylum Arthropoda; class Insecta; order Hemiptera; family Aphididae; genus Macrosiphum; species Macrosiphum rosae. The sequence continues at coordinate 13,848 of WHPZ01560864.1, forward strand.
ATTATTTAGATAGAAGATATTAATAAAATATTTATAACATTAATACAGTTATTAAATGGAATTAATATGACGTGTTAATATACATTTTTTCATATAATATACATTATTATATAATTATTACAAATTATATCTATGTATTATCTAAATAAAAAGTGTCATATTGTTATCTTTATACATGCATGCTTATGTTTTTAATTATCTGTACGCGGCTCAAGTTACGCCTGGTGTAAATTTTAACTATTAAGTATTATTAATTATTATATAATATAATATTAGGTTTATGGTTTTACAAAAATGTATCATTTAAACTATAACATTCTATATTATAAATTATTCTATATATTAAATCAAACATCTAACATTTATTTATCTACGTAATAACTACAATTTTAGTTAGCCAGGTACATAGTACCTAATAGGTACAAGAAGTAATTACAAAATAATCTATCGCCTAAACAGCCTAAACCAAATAACCAAATAACAAAAAAAACCTGATCAAATATATAAACAAAATTGGCGATGGTCAGTATAATGTTGTTACGATCGCCAAAATGCATCATAATTGGTACATTTGAAAGCAATAATCAAAAGCGTAAGCAAAATCTTCATTTTTTACAAAGTAAAAACATCCTCAAACGGAGCCTGGTTTAAACAGCATCACGCCTTGCTAACATTTCTCCAAGGAGTAAAATTGTATTATGTAAAAAAGGAATATTGCTTAGGAACAACAAAATGTAATAATTATAACTAGGTATTGAAAAAATATTAAAAGCATAATATTGTATTTTTGCAATAAATCCCTAGCTTTGTTCAGAACCTAAAATACATATATGTCACCAATAGCACAGAGGTAATCAAATCACATTCGGCCAGTGGACGAACTTCATCTGGCCCACAGGTCACAGACAAAATAAGAAGTTTAAATATTTTATTTTGACGGCTGATTTTAATTAGGTTTTGATTTAATCTTTTGATTTTCTTTGGACTTACTTAGGACAAACAGGTGCGTTAAATTTTGATGGCTCCCAAAAACTTTCCAAATTTCTAAAGCAGTTCTCAAAAAATACGAATTAGTGATCCGGCTGCAATAACACATAAAATATAAATTACCTATGTAAAAATTACGGTGTCCTGAAAATTATGCACTTACAGGTAATGATGCACTGTTCATATACACATTCCTAATCAAAATAAATACATTTATAAATAAACAATAAGTATATAGAGATTTGTGGGCTATAAATTATATTCTAAATATTTTCAATTAGACTTGGAGTCTGAACTACCGAATGAGCATTTTGTTTTACTACTGCAATAGTTTTTTTTTCGTGGTAGTAAAAAAATTCAAAAAGTCTCGGGTAGTGAATCTGTTGTTTAGAAATAGAAACGCGGGTGCCGGGTGGTTTTTAGATGATAATTTTTCGTAATTCTCTGAAGTAATCTTAAAGAAAATCCTAGAATATACAATTATTGATAAATAAATGTAAGCAAACCCCAGTTTTTAATAAAATCTTTACCTGATTTAGGGAAACCAAACTTTGCTCGGAATCGTTTTTCATTTGTACCTATCAATTCATCTAATACACTTAAAATGCGTTTTTTGATTGATTTCAATAGTGTAATAAATTTAAAGACTGTCGTGGCTAATCCAATTGCAGTATCACATATGTTTAACTTTGTTTTTCACTAAATTTAGCACTACGAATACTCCTATAAAATTGAGTGTTACTCTATAGTACCTATGTACTATGTGTGTAGGTATATGCGTAAAGGGTAGTGACGAAACCTTTATATATGCTTAACAAAAAAAAACCGAAATGCTACAAGACGTCTCTTTAGAAATGCTTAAAACGTATGGCTTTTAGGTTTTTCGAATAGATTTGTCCAAGCGAATCGAAATGATTCTTTTGAAAGACCCACAAAAATGTCCACTTCCAAACATTGAATTCGATCGACGACCATTTTTACCCGACACTACGAATTGTTAGACAAACTCGAGGGGCGAAGTGCACACAACAGAAGTGATAATTGTGCAACGTTTCGTAAAATATATTGAGGATATTATTATGTACCATTTGAATACTATAATATAGTCCTAGTGAGTAGTACACCAGTATACGACATGATGTTTACTGATCATCTGTTAAATATTTCTAACCAACGAGTCAACTCTTGTTCAGGAAAAATGTTAACTGACCTAAATACGTACCTATATAATGTATAAAGTTACCTACAATTGATATAAATGATATATTATAATATGAGATTAAGTCGATACAGTGACACAGTCGACAGACGACCACCTATGCGATTTTCATCTGATTGTTAATAATGCATTCTAGGACTTCTAACAAAATATCTTGACAGACCTATTCCCATTTTATTCGTATTAAAATAATTTAGTTGAACTATCTAGATACCTAGTGACTACAATTATACTGATTCATTTTAATCGAGTTAACAACGTGTCAGCGGTAGTGTAATAATCAGTTGCTAATTTGTGGTTATTTAATTTTGAAAGTTGTAAAACGTATGAAGTTTTGGTCCCTTATTTCTACACCAGGGTTTTAGGATTGGGTATATCAGTATCACAGCAGCCCTAAAAGGGTTTGACCCGCATAATGAATGTTTACTTACCGTAACATTGGCATTGGATAGGAAGTTCTCGCAGTAAGTACCTTTCACTAAGCTACCGATTGTTGTTTATATCACGCATAGTTAGCATTAAAATAACAGAGAAAGGTATTAGCATCTCGCAAAACGTCAAGATAAAAACACATTGGATTTTTAGGTATACGTCATCATAATAGAGTTGATACTTGAACTTGATAACATTGATGAGTATTTATTAGACGTGCTTATGATTAAACATATTACATTATGTCTTTATATTATAATATTCCGATGAAACATATAATTTTAATTAGAACAAAGAACCGTAATCGATCCAGAAAAACTAAAAAAAAAAATTGTATTCACAATATAATGTATCCCAAATTTAAACAAATAGATATCATTCAGTTTTATGTTGTTTTTTTTAATTGTTTGAATCAACGCTTTCAAATATAATATTATCATACATTATTTATGTTTAAATAAGTTGCCTATACACAATATAATATACATACCTACCTAATATAAACATAATAATATACAGCGTTTAATAAAAATTATAATATACTGTGTTATATATATACGAGTATGTGTATGTGTATGTATATATAGGTACAATACCCATATACCACACTAATTTATTGTGATGATGCTTTATTTTAATATTTAATTAAACTCTTTTGTTTGTAGAATCATACCTATAGGTATTATATTTCTATATATTATTATAACACATCCAAGTCTTTGCTTTACTAATTTATTATTATGAATAATAGAATTTAATTATGATTAAAGTGTTTTATTTCTATTTGTTAATAAATGCAATAACTAAGCAAATTCATTATCTATTATTATTATTATTTGTTACAAACGTTATAAGTTTTAAATGTCGTTTAGAATGACATGACATTTCAACCATTATACTACAACCATTATACTTATAGTATGTACAATAATTGTATAAATGTATAGATAATTAATAATTATGATTCGAATAAAAATATTAAGATGAACTTTACTATTTTATATGGTTTTTTATTTTTTATTTTTAAATTAAAAGCCTGTTTTTGTTACATTTTCATAAATATAGATTGAGTATAGCTATCAAAGGGTATAAGCGAAATATTAATATATTATTATCGATGGACGATAACTAATAAGACGTCATTTAACATTTAAAAGATAATTAGGTACACAAAATTAAACATATTATTACAGTGAAATAAATAAATGTTTATATTATTATACTGCTAAGTAATTAGTTCCTTTCTACAGTAATTTTGTTTTTCTTTTAGCATTAATAATCCTATTGGCTTTTATATGTAGTTTATACTAGTCATTATACTCATTAGATAGTAACATTATCTTATAATAAGTTCGATCAGTAGTTATATTTTTTTAAATATCACACCAAGTGAATTAATTATCATTATTATATTAATCAGATAAATTAACTACTATGTTTTAATTTAAATAATAGATTACTATGATTCGTCATAAGTATGATAAATAGTATTCATCATTAAAGTTTTGTAATATTCTCTCAAAAGTGTATTTTTATAAGATCCTGAAATATTATTTTGGTTTGAGATTTGAGAGACTCTTGCGCGAATCGCATGTTCTAAATTCTGAGAATTAAATATATTAGGTACAGGCATTGGGGAATAGATTTTCCTTCAGAATAAACTTTGACTACTTACGTGCATATAATATATTATGGTTAACGTAAAAACTGTTAAAAATAGCCGGTACGCTCTTTTAACCCAACTCTTTCTAACCTAGGTATACCTAATATTATAAAATATAAGTATGAAATGACAACATTTTGTTAAACAGTGTTTTACTAGGTATATAATATTATTGTCAACCAAAATCGTACCTATAGGTACCTACGTTTGAATTATATCATATAAAATTATAAAACTCATTTCTATTGAATTCAAAATGAGTCTTCAAATATTTAAAAATAATATAAACTTTATGAAATTTATGATAATTTGTTCATGATTATAATCATATATTCATAATATGGTAAAGTACAAATGGGTTACACTTTAACAACGCTATTAGAAAATGCAGCTGTTTCTCGAGTAATATTTCAAACGTCAACTTATGTTACAAAAACATATTTATAGTTTTGTATGAGTATCAACTAATTTCTTTTCCTTTGTGTGATGCCTGCATAATATTCACTATAGGATAAATTGAGAATGGCGACTCACTGTTAACAGTAATAGAACATTCTGAGTTAGGCACTTATTTAAAGTTGTATTATATAGGTATAATAATATATTATAATGTCCAACTTTGCATTTGTCTGGCTGAAAACAGAAGAAAATATATATCTTATAATACAGTTATCTACATAATATATAAACACAGTTCTTGACATTGTTTGACTCCCCAACGTATTCTATACACGTCTTATCATCCCAGAGTAGGACGCGTTCCAATCGAGTGAACAGAATAAGTATGTGGAGACCGTAAGATTACATAGAATCAAAGCCTTTTCGAGTCGATAGAATGAAAAAGAAATACAAATTCCTTATATCAAGAAGTACATTTTAGAATATGTCTAGGGATTATTTTTTGAGGAGTACGCACTTGTTTTATTTATAGTAGATATAATATAGCAGAGCTTGCTAAATCATAAGAGTTGCACCGATCAGAGCTAAATAGCATAAGACTATATTTTAATATGCTCGTAAATATTGCAACTGGCTTCTATGTCCACTAAAAGAACAGAACCACATTCAAGATTCAACCCAACGGCTACAACCTAAAAATATTGAGAACTGTTTATAATTTTCGCGATCCAACTGTGCCACAGATATGCAATGAAACAATTGGAATCAGAATATTACGTACAACATTAGGTACCGAGTTTATTAATCTTTATAGGTAAGCCTAAATAAATTATTATAATATTAGAGTAATATTTTCGAAAAAAAAAAACGAATTTCATATTTTCAATATTTTTGACGTTTTTTACGTCTTCATATGTATGGTACAGAAATATAAAAATATTAAAAATTAATCTAAAATTTTAAAGATTTATCCTAAATACTGATGTCACATTTTTAACATTTATAATCATCAGAATTTATATATTTTAAATATTTCTCGTAAGCCATTATAGTGGAAGTTATTTTAGATTCTGAGCGAGTGATGGATGTATTGATTTTACAAAGATGATTATTTTTTTGTCCGTCACAACCCTTTGGATCATTAAAAACACTTCAAACTTTGAGAGTGGTTTCTGGTGAATCTGATCTAGAAAGGGTTTCAAAAATAAAAAATTCCCAGAACATTTTTAAATAATCGTGAATAACAAGGAAAAGTTTAGGACAAACGTGAATATTAATACGCAAAACAAGATTTCGTCAAAATCTTTTTTTTAGTTGTAACTCAAAAATGAATAATAATTGTAGCCTGTAGTGACTTTAATTTCTAAAAAAAATGTTTAATTAACATTTTATTGACAATGTACACATTTCAAAGTATGTTTAATCTTTTTATCTATTTACAGATATTTGAAGTTTTCTACATTTTTTTCGTTTTATGTTTGATAGAATCTTTGTTTGAATGTAATAAAGCTTGAAAGTTTAATACAATGATCCTTATAATTGGTTCTGGCACCAATTATATAACATTAAAAATACTTAGTGACATTTTTTTTTCATCAGTGATTTAACTTTTTACTACGTTTGTCAAAATCACCAAAAATATGTTAATTATAAATTCATAATTTTTTTATTTAAATACCTAAGGTAAAAAATGAAATATTTACAAGAATAGTAGTCATAAGTTCACAATTTTTTTTACTGAACATTAAAATAAAAGTTTATAGTTTTATACATTTTTTATGAACAGTTGAAATATTTACAACAATATTTGTAACGATTTTTCTTCAAACAATTTTTGTTATTTTATAATAATTCAAAAAATATTACTTGCAGAGACTTGAAACTTTTTTTAACTGTGTATATTATTATTTACTATACACAATGGCATTTTCAAAATATCTAGATTAATTTTAAGCAATTTATAGCACAAACATATTCACAAAGTTCTATGGTACGCCGGACCGGAATTGACTTATCAGTTATAACAGCTAATAATATAATAATTATTGTAACTGTAAATATTATAATTTGCATTATACTGTATTACTATTACAGCATGTGTACATCTACACTCACATAAGCGACCTATATCTAAGGCAAAGTGATTTATCCGTATTTTTTGTCTTTATAATCGACTTATTTTGTGTGACTATAATTTTATAATCTATAGGGATGGAATAAATTGTCGTCATTTTTCTCCAGTCTGAATTTCTTGTAAAACCATTACCACCAAAGCGTGTAGAATATGTAATTATTGTCTGTTCTGCGAAATTTTCGACCACATTTCTTGTTCTGAAAAAAAATGCACCCGTCGTCTGGGAAATATTTGTATTTTTCGGTGACAGCTTAGGACGATATTGTAATTATTTTGCGTACATTATATTTTACAATTCCGAGTCGAAACCATACGCACAGTTTTTACGATGTACAGATAATATGACGTTCAAATCCTTAGGGACTATTTTGAAGTATCTGTCACGGACGTGGTCAACGCTCTAATAAACAAAAGTGAAAGCCAATTACCAGAAAATTACCAACACATTCCCGAAGATATATACAATGAAGACGAAAGGCGTTCAACAGAAACAGGAATGGGTGACTTTGTGGTGTTGATAGTCGGCTCTGCCGTCATTGCTCCAGACGAGACTTCGCAGTTGCAGCCCTGCTGCGGAATGTCCGAATCGCAGTGTGGACAAGCTGCATCCCAGGAGATCGGAAACTGAGACGGAGTAAGGACCTAAGACTTCTCGGTGAACACCGGGATGAGGACGGCCGAGGACGACACGTCGGCGAAGAGCGGGAGACCTGGACTGCAGGATGTCCATTGTTCCGGAGGCCCAGCAGCAGAGAGACGCATATCCACGTGGGTATCTACGTATCCACGGCTTGGATGGGTATTAAACAGGCCGGGCGCCTGTTTCGCTGCTGCGGCCACCGATGTGAATAACGGCCAGAAGACTCCCGGACTTGCACCTCGGCCGAAGAACACCAGACTAGACATCGGTGACACGGGGAGTGGTACTTGAAAGTGCACGTTGTACCCCGATGGCAAGTCACCTTATACATTCTCTGCAGGTCACTCCCTCGGAACGACGAGATCGCGGTCGATGGCATTGAGAGCTCGCGGTGGTTGCCGACACTCGAGACCATCAGCTGGCGGATCAGCGAGCGCCCTGACGCGTCGAGCACCGCGATCCTGATTTGCACGCCCCGGTTTTCGTCCAGACATGCAGACTCGGTCGGCGGGATTACTCTCCGCGGTTTTCGCCCTGGCAACACGACTCTCGGCCGTTGCCACGCCGAGGAGTCACTCACCTCCGGACCCTGACATTTTGGAATAGTTTCGGTGGGTCCTTGTGTCAGTCCGTGTTCCTAGCACAAATGTATAGCTCCGTCGATCGCCCGTCGTGGTCAGGAGTCTCCGTCTATACCCGTCTCTCTTTCACGTACCGCTCCCCGTGTCACCACCGTCACGGCTGGTGTTCTTCGGCCGAGATGCAAGTCTGGGAGTCTGTTGGTTGTTATTCACATCTGCGACCGCAGCAGAAAAACAGGAGCCCGGCCTGTTTCATGCCCATCCACGGCGTGGATACGTAGCGGAGCCACGTCCGTCCATGACATGGGGACGCGTCTGTTTCCTGCTGGGCCTCCGTAACAATATAGATCTCCAGTACCGACATCCCGTTGCCCCGCTATTCGCCGACGTGTCGGCCTCGGCCGTCCGCATCCCGATGTCCACCGAGAAGTCTTCGGTATTTACTCCGTCTCCGATCTCCTGGGGTGCAGCCTTCCACGCTGTGATTCGGGCATTCCATAGGGCAACACTTGCAAAGTCTCGTCTGGAGTGATGACGGCAGCTCCGAACATTAAGACCACGAAGTCACCCATTCCTCTGTCGAACGCCTCATTTTCGTTATACATATCTTCAAGTATCGGTTGGTACCTAATTGTCTGTGTACCGGCGTTCACTTTCGTTTATTAGAGCGTTGACCACGTCCGTGACAGATACTTCAAAATAGTCCCTAAGGATTTGATATTCATATTCTCTGTACATCTTGAAAACTGTGGGTATGTTTTCGACTCGGAATTGCAAAATATAATGTATGCAAAATTACAATATCGTCCTAATAAGCTGTCGGCAAAAAATACAAATTTTTTCCAGACGACGCGGGGGCCGAGTTGTTATTATTCTAGCCAGTTACACAATGTAATAATATGTTCTGATCGGTCGGCGTTAAGATTTCGTACTCCAGTTTTCGACTTCTTGGCACGGCAAAGGAGGACGCAGTCGGGGCAGAGTCGGAGTGCTAGGACCAAAACCGCGTTAAGTATCAGGATCGCGTGGAGGTCCACCGGTTATCTCCAGTTACCGTCCAGCACTCCAGCAATAATCTCGCCGGTCGAGTCTTACGCAAGAGCAAATATTATTATATAGCTGATTTCGCTCTCTCAGTGTTTTTGATCTGCGTCGTTGACGTCTTTGTCACGATAAGGTCTCGTCTTCAGCACTTGCGCATCATCGTCACGCACTAGTCGTCAACATTCCCTTCATATTCCCGTAAAAACTGCGTCATATTTGACTATAATTCAAAAACATAAATAGACATACTTATAGTAGTAATTACTAATAAGTAAAATAATAATAAAAACAGAAAGTGTCACAGGTGACCATTGGAAGATGTGAAAACATATAAATGAGCTTAGCCGCAAAAACTTTTATTTATTTATCACTTTTATCATCGTCCGTGGTTAACACACTATCAATTTTATAGTAATTTAAATACAAAAATCACTACCTATTTAAAAATGTATGTTTATAAAACAAAATATTTTTCTCTCGTGTTTAACGTAAGTACATTTAACCTAGGTACATAATATAATAATATATGTAATATACTAATATGCGGTAATATACGGTAATACGACGTGGTCGACCAATCTAACTTATCCATGCCGCTGTTTCATGCCCCTTGAACTTTTCTCATTAGATGGCTAATATGGCTCGTCATGTACTCGCGTTTAAAATAAAAACTATGCAAATCGGTCCAGTAGAACTTGAGATATAACTGTGATAAAAATCACCTCTCCTTTTAATAATATAATAGGTATCGAGCATTACGCAAATAAGATAACGCTCGAAAATGTTCACTACCCAAGCGGAAACATCTGAACGCCGTATAAGATGTTTTCACATCAAAAACCATAAGTCCGAAAATATTACTTCCATAGAAAATGTGCTCTGCAAGACTTCCGATCTAGACCACCAAAAAGGTCGACACCCAGTCCGACGTCCGAATTAGACTGTTAGTGGCAAAAAAATTTTCAGTGTTCTTCGAAAAGTTTGAAAAACGTGTAGATGTCTAAATATACAGTAATAAATAATACATTTGTGTAAACTTATTGCAATACCTATATTTAAAATGTTTAAATATTTTAATTTGAAATTATTATGTACTTACTTTCCGCCCTTGAATAAAATCAGAAAGCTATTTATTGTACATTTTTAAAAACTTCACAGATGCGTGGCTTGGTGAATTGGTTTTTCAAAGTGAGCTAGTTTTTTATTAAGATGAACTGAGTTTAATTACATTTTTCACATAAATCTTTCATGAATATCTATATTTTTTTTATTCATATATTTGTATTTTTCAAACAAAAATAATAACAAGTATTGTACCCGTGAATACTATATATGGCTGTAAATATATTTAAGAGTGCAATTAATTGATCCATCAGCAAAAAAATCCTGAAGTATTAGAGTTGTACGCTGTAAACACGTGTTGTCTACCTTGTATGGTGGTGTAGTATACTAATCAAGAACTAATAAATTATTAAGAAAATAATACGGCGTGAAAACTCGGGCGTAACTGTATATAATATGAACGTAGTCAAAACTAGTTTAGTAGGCGTGATAAAAAATAAATAATACAAAATCTGAATGGAATTTGATTTAATTTATTTATAAAAATAACTGACTGCCGGTGTCACGAATGAGGTTTGTTACAGCAATATTGATATTTAAATTTTTAAATAAATTATGGTTTTTTAGTATTGTTGTAGTTATTAATAGATTAATTAATTTAAATTTCAACGAATCATAATATCGAATACATTTAATAGTAAAAACATTAACAGGAATTACTAATTTAATACAAGGTACAAAATAATTTAATTATCAACAATTCTATTCATACAATTACTAAAAGATTCAACGGAAGTAAAGTTAAATAATTCAATTTTTATTTCGTTATCGAGCTAATGATTAATAAAAGAAGCTAAAGCACTACAGTTTCCTTTAAGTAAAAATACATAAAAAAAAAGAGTAATAGACTTGTTCGACATTGGGGACATTACAATTTAAAAAACTTAATATTTCAAGACTATCAATTTACTTCACCATTTAAAATTTTAAATACAAATTGTACATAATTTAATTTCCTTCTTTCTGGTTAAATCTAAAAACCAACAATAATCTTAATAATGGCTGATAAGGATAATATAGCACACGAGTAATCTTACATTTTAGGACCATAAAGTGAAGGAAACGATTTTGAATATTAACAATGAATTTGATATTTTAAATATGGGGACCAAACGACAGAATTGTATTTTAATTTTACTCGGACTAGAGAAGTAAATAATGTTTTTAAAACAACAGGATCAGAGAAGTATTTACAGTTCCTAATAATTAAGCCTAATATCTTACAAGTTATATTTTGTTAATTATGTGTAATGAGCGTTTTTGAAAAAAGGAGTAGAGTCAAATATTACAACTAAATCACTGATATCATAAACACGCATGAATGCATGATAATGAAGACTTATTTATTTGATAATTATTTGAAAACTAATCGATTTGTCGCCATTAATTTACCACTTATAAAACCATTCTGGTCAACACAGACCAGATATATATGTCATAGATTTTGGAATATAGTTGCTAGTGTGTTTACATTTTAAAAAACTGTCGACATTTCTTAGGATTTGATATTAAAGCATTTTGTGTAGGTATCAGTTATATCCTATGATCCACCTACCTAATATTAAGTACTTATTGATTAGGTATATAGACATATAGTTCAACTTATTTAACTTATATAGTTTAACTTATGTCTCTAGAGCGTGCAATTCACATTTAGTTTGTATAGTTTATTTGATTTGTGTCGTTTACCGCAAAACTACAATTTCATTTAATCACATTCCAAAATTATTTTGCAATTTTCGGTGTATAGTTTATTTTAGTTTACATCCTGGTCAATAGTACGCTGTTCTCGGCGAAATCCGTCTGTAAGCAGTGCTGGGAAAAGATAACCAAAAAATAATCTAGATAAGATAAAACATAACATCATTTTTTTTTATCTAGATAAAGATAAAAATACACATACATTTATCTAGATAAAAAATAGGTAATTTGTTTTTAAATTATATTATAAATAATGTAATTTATTAGTAATTACTAATTAGGTAATATTTATTAATTGATAAATCCTTAATGTAATTTCTCAACTAAAATAATATACAATTTTAATTTTTAATACAACTTGAATAAAAATAAAATAACAAAATAAAACTGACAATATGGGCATTTTGTTCGATAGATATTTAGAATTTAGATCTGCCCTGCATATATAGTGGCTTGTAGGCTCTAGGCTCCATAAATTACGCTTTTCATGTAATATACTATTATTTAATATTATTACTGTTATCTATATAATGCTTACAGTAAGATGTATTCAGACACGATAGTAAAAAAATTGCAGCTAGAAATTGTTTTTGATAATGAGAACAAAATATGAAATCACATTTACCAGGTAAACCAATTTCAAGTATAGCTGGTCCAAAACTATTTTTTTTTATTAGGTTTATTATTGATGAAAATTCAAACGGCTTAACTTTAGTATCATGCAGTGTACACGGTGTATAGACAAAATATAGGTATTAATATTATTTATTTAAAAATCATTATATTAAAACAGGTAGATAATATATTTTGTAATATTATGACCAAATGTACGGATTATAATTTAAAATAAAAAATATAAATATATGTATAGGTACATCGATAATAATGTTTTAGACTTGTAAAATTAATTACGAAGGAACTTTAGTAATAATTTTGGACAGTAATTATATTTACAAAAGAAAAACGCAGACAAAAAAAAAGAAGGTAAAAATTATCTAATTTAGGAATTTGTAGAAATTAATAGTAGATGGTAATCGGTATGTGTATGATAAAAGTATAAAACCAACCCAAATTTAAATTATGTATCATAAATCGTAATTCATAATACATATCATTTATATTAGTATTATAACTTGCTGAAACATGAAATATGTTGATACATTTTAAAATAAAAATAAATAATTATAAAAAAATAAATATTAATATTAGTACATAAATGTAGAATATTACCTACCTACCTAATAAACCATAAAAAAACAAACTTAAGAAGTAATAATCACTCTTTGTTTAATTTCATTTTTAAGTTAAATAAGTGTTAAATTAATATGAGTAAAATATCAAAACTCTTAGTAAATTTCACATTCAATTAATAATACGTAGGTATAGGTTCAGGCTCGGATACAAGGGCTATCCCCCGTGGCTATGGGGGCTGAAGCCCTCCCTTGGACTAGGACTTCGGTACTTAAAATATTTCAAAACTTAAACTAAATGCCCATGCTTTTATGTACTTTAATTACATTTGTTTGTCTAGACCCCCTCCCTTTTTTCATTTCTAGATCCGCGCCTGTATAGGTTCATATTTGTAATTACTTGATGTTTGTAGTTTGGAATATTCATTTTCAGATGCTTTAGTAAAACTCATTATTATTCTTAGTTTAAATGTTGAATCATTTAATATTTTTTTGTTTTTGCTATACAAACTTAGGAGTATTATATTTTTAAGTTATCAGTGTATTATTATCAGCTGTTATTCATATTTCATTATTGATCCATAGTTCGTATTTTTATACGTTTATTAAGTTTCCCACAATGTTGACAAATATTAAATGTAAATATATATTTATTTTTAAATTTTAAATCGTGTACTTCATACATCCGAATATAATAATTTAATTTTAGTAGGTTATATTATGTTATTCGAAATACAATAAAACTCTTTGAAGACAGTTGTCTTCGAATCATAATTTATTAACTCTAATATTATGACTATATGTCTGTATAAGGCGTATATATATATACATAATACATATACATAAAACATAATATTCATTTGTTAGTAGTAAGAAGGCCAGTACACTTTAAAATATTTACAAATCAATGAGATGGTCCTTTGAGACTAACCAATTCGGCAGTTTGAAATACCTGTTGGTTGTTTATGATTTGGTATTAGATGTACCTACGTATACATGTAATAATTCAGTAAACGTAAACTTACCTAATTACATTTTTGGAGTGATAAAGTATCAACTTTACTATAATATGCTTAACTGGTTTAGTCTATAATATTTGGTTTGATACCTATGTACTGAAAGTTATTTTTATTATTTTTATATATTTTTTCAAATCTTTTGCAACTAGGTAACTAAAATTTATTTTTCACAGCGATTTTTTTGAATTCATTAACTATGCCATGTATTGCTAAAAATTATAAAATAACTTATTACTCTTTATAAGTATAACGTTGATTATAATTTTCATTAAAGATAACTTCGGAGATAAATCTGACGCGTTATTAAATTCTATTAAAGTTTACGAAACCAAGGTCCAAGCTAGTTTAATTCATTTTGCATATTATTATATTCATTCTTATATACCTACGTATTATTAGTATAGGTACCGTAAAAACATGGCATTTTACGGAAAACGTATCACATAGTTTTTATCTTTTTCTGGAAAATAGGTAAAAATGTATTTACATTAATTGAGAGTTTAATTTTATTTAACTATTATGTAGGCATTAAGATATTCTAAGATAAACTGCGGATAACTTAGACAAGTAACTATTTAAATTAAAAATATGTTTCAAAACTTCATAATAATATTTACATTGAAATCGAATTATTAAGATTATAATATAGTTTGTAGTATAAACTTTTAGACAGTATTTTTGTATAATGTACTGTATTTTTGGTGCCGGTTAGTTAATATTTTGTTATTTTAAAATTTAAATGTAATAAGAAATATTATTATAATAAATCATTGTCTCATGGTACATCTGTAAAGCATAATAATATTCATAAAAAACTTCTAATAAACGAAATGTCAATACAATTATTCATCTTTTATTTATTCTGAAAAATCATTCACGGGAATAAATTAAAATGTCATGTTAATTTTGTACAATCAATCATCATAATATAGATACTTTTGAACGACTTTTAAAAGTATATTAAAAAAAATATATAAAACATATTTTTTATCTTTTCATAAAAAATAAATATTATAAACAGTATTAAAACATATTTTCTTCAAAATACACCCAGGAAAGAGCAAAATTCTATGTTTCCGGAATCACTGGCCGAATCGCTCAATTATGACCCGACTCTATATCCTTGACTATATCAAACACATCGTTGCCGACAATTTATACTCAAGAAACATTAATACCTCTGAACTTTTTAAATTTTAAATATTGTAATCCATATTTATAAAAATAAATATTAGGTATATTATGTACGTACATCTCTCCTCCGATGGCCACAGGTTATTTTAAATTTAAATAAACAAAAAATTACGAACGTTTTAAATGTATGTAAGAAAATACCATATCTGTGACCAAATACTATACCTGTATTGTGTTCTCTATTAACGGGTTTTATGTAAATTAAACAAATAAGGTGACTTGATGTACGTATTATTATTATACCTTGACGCATCGGCTCACCGCCCTTGGCGTGTAGTCCTCGGGAAACGGGAGACGCGTTTCATCAGACCTGAGGTGACGATGCTCACGTAAGTACGTCATGTCGCCAAGAACAAGTTATAAATAATTATAAGACTCGTTTGGACGGAATTTCTCGTCGCATGTGTAGTGCACTACGCATAAAATGCCCTCGCAGTAGGTACACGAAAATTAATTCGGGCACAGTTTTCTTTTAAGACTGACCAACAGAAAATGTTGTGATATACCTACCTAGTTATATACCTACCCCATATTATAGCCAAGTTTCCACTACGACACCATATTATTATAGTGTAGGTACTCGACACTCGGTGTACTGTTTGGTCGTGTTGAGTATATAATATATCATAGCTATTTAATATAGTTACCTATTTAATAATAATATGTAGATAACATTATGACGATAATATACTGTGTCGGTAGCCACAAGTTTGAAGTTGAATATTATAATACTGACCTGTACACTATATAGTTGAAACCCGACTTTATTATATTATTACGATATCGCTTGGGCGATAAATTCGCGACCCGGTGTCCACGATAATATTAATGTCCATCGTCGTCGGACAGTCAGTATAATAAGAAAACGTGGATTCTACCATCAGTCCTTTTCCTCCTCGTCAGTCCGAATCTCAATTAAAAAGTTTTTGGGTCATCGTCTGCGAGTGCGTATTAATTACAGCAGGGGTGTTGTAGAGAGTCGGAGCGTATAATATAGGTACCTAAATATTATTATACAGAGCCACAGTGGCCTACGACAATATATATTACAACCCTCATAATATTATGACGGCCAGACGAAACGTGTCGCTCGTTTCCAGAGGATCGTGAGGTGCGATCCATTTAAAATAGTCAGTCCTCCCCCTCACCATAACCACAGAACACGGCTAAATACGCATTAGATTACCACTGAAGTTACACGTATTGGAATAATGGAATATCTGGGGCGTAGGTTTGCACATACCCAATTATATTGGCCCCATGGACTGGAACCGTAAAGAAATTTACCGATTTTGGACCGAAATATTTTGAAAATCTTGGGACCGAAAACGGACCGGAACCCTTAAATACATTTTTTTAGGAACCGAAACCGAAACCTATATTTTGATGTAGAGGTTTTTACGGTTTTTTTCGGTTCCAAAATCCAATAGATATTTTATCTATGGTGTAAGTAGGTAATAACTAATTATTAGTAAAAATAAATAATTATAAAACCGTAGACCTATAAAAGTTTATCAATGATAAGAAATAAGAATATTATTAAGCGTACAACAAAATTGTCATAAAAGAAATAGGTACCAAAAATCCAAATTCTAATTTCCATATTATAATCGATATCAATATTATTATTGAATCACAAATCGCAATTCGCAATAGCTGATGTAGAATATCTGAAAATAATAGCAATTTGGATGTTAAGTGTTTCAGAATTCAGAGTAAGTTGTCATATAATTTATAAATTATAATAATTGTTACCTTACTAATATGCCTGCATTGATAATATTAAAAACCTAAACCTAATGCGGGTATCGTTAACTCTTTTCGTCGACACTTCGACTGTACCTACTACTGAACTGTCTTCCGTCTTCGTTACCGCGGTATATATTGTTTAAATTTATATTTTTATATATAAGGTATAAATTATTATATCACACTGAAATATGGGTCACCCAAGTGTGTCAAAAATTCATTCTTATTTTTTTTTTATAATAATTTTTTATTTATTTTAAATATTAAAATTTATTTATTTATTTATTATTTTTAATAATTCATTTTTTTATGATATTACCTAAATTCTGAAATAGTTACACTTAATTACAAATACCTGTCACTAAAAAGAGGTTATTAATATGTTAATTTTTTCTTATAGTACTTTATTGATAAAAATAAAAAGTCAAATAATAAGGGTTAAAACTTACAACTGGTATTAACCGAAACCGAAATTTGATATTTTTAAAAACCGAAACCAGAACCCAAATCGAAATTTTGGGACTTTTGAGAACCGAAACCTAAACCCATACCGAAATCATAAAGGTTCCAGCCCCTGATTAGCCCTTATAAGCGCACCTACCCCATCCGACTGCTTATTATCACAGAACAATATTATTATTAAGACGTATGATGGGTACTTATATTATATAATAGAATTATCAAATCTAGGATCTTTGGCGTAGGTACGTTAAGGCTATAATAATAATTTATGTATGACTATTTATGTCTAGATTATATTATAATATTATGTATGTTGACAAAATTAAAATTTGATATATTTTCGGTCGGTCGACGAACGGTATAACATAATAATGACATATTATTACAATAATAATCATGTTATGTTGCATCGAAATCGTGTACACACATTTCACATAATATAACAATACAATATAAAGTAATAAAATCATTATTATTATTGAGTTTCGGTGGGTTAAACGGG
Source organism: Macrosiphum rosae (assembly GCA_016617965.1). Taxonomy (NCBI): domain Eukaryota; kingdom Metazoa; phylum Arthropoda; class Insecta; order Hemiptera; family Aphididae; genus Macrosiphum; species Macrosiphum rosae. The sequence continues at coordinate 31,886 of WHPZ01560864.1, forward strand.
TTGAAGGGTAGGTACCGTATGTCCGTGCATATATATAGGTAAACGAGTTCTATTATATGGGAGTTATAGAGTGCGTTCACCCCCACCACCCACCCCTAAGCCATCAACATACAATTCACCGTTCGTCCGCGCCTGTGTTTATATATTATTGTATATAATATACATATTACTTATTATTATACCTATAACCCGGTATATGTGGTATACAATATATATGTATATAATATTTTCGTAAGTCGTGTGTATCGTTTAAACATTATATTAAATTATTATTATTTCGAAAACGGGTCCACTAAAGAACTCGACGGCAGCACCGCTCCGACTCGCGTAAGATGTACGTAAAGAAAATGAAATAAAAATAAACCGCACACAAAGGGTTTGTCGAGCGGTGCGGAGCGGTGTCGGGGGTAACGAGCGTTGTCGGGCGGAGGGACGACGGGATATCGTTGCCACGGTGAACGGGCAGTTGTCCGCGCGCGCGGGGAGGGTTAGAAATAATTTTTCTCCTCCATGACATCCACACACACACACACACACACACACATGCCGCTCCGCCGTGTACGCATGGGCCGCCGCTGCCGCCAGCTGCAGGTGCCGGTTACGACGGTGACGCGGACGGCGTGCGCGCGCCTCTGCGGCGGTGAGTGCCGAGTGGTGGTGACTGGTGACGGCGGCCCGACGGCCAGTTTGTTTACCACGGCCGCACATGCGTGTCGTCCGTTTCCGTGTGCCATGTCGTCGTCCCGCTGTCGCCTCCGTCGTCATCGCTCACCATCGCGTTTAAATTAATTCGCGGCGACCGTCTCGCTCGTCCATACACTCGTGTACCTGATATTCTTCCCAATATTCCCGTCTGCGGAACTGTTCGCTCGTCCCACCGCGGTTCGGCTGTGCGTTCCGCATTAAGGCGATATCAACGTTTTATCGCTGGCACCCGACATCTGCCTGATAAAAATACCTAGCCCGTCGTGTCGTCGATTCCCCGTGTACCTGATACATACCTGAGCAACAGTTCCTTGGCGGCGTGTACCGAAAGTGTTACGTCGCTATCCGTCTGTGATTTTTATATTATTTCGTCTGCACACCTCGAGAGCTATCGTACCCGGATGACCGTCAAAGTGAGTGCTGTAAAAATTGCTCACCCAAGTTTGAGTGCGTTATAATATATTAATATGTACCCACCTTTGCGTGGGTTCAATAAAATAATATAATACCTAGTGTCTGTAAAAGTGATAATACCTTTTATGTTCGCATCCTACCTATATTACCTATATAGCTGTTGGTGAGGGATACGAATTTGTCGAGTCTTGAACCATTTAGGTACCCACCTGTCCACTTACCCAACTGCAGCGAGTAAACAGATCGTCGATTATAATCGTTACAGCAACGATTTCATATGTTCCAAACAAATAGGAAATGACAAAATGCACCCACTGGTTATTCAAGTCACTGACCCATGTCTCACATAAAATAAAACATACTTGATATTATTATACTGTTTCAACTTGGTCTTATCTCTGTTTTTAGTATTTATAGTAATAAACGTTAAAATATTGTTCGGAATATTGCGTTCTGCGTTAAAATTGGTTTCCTGCCTGATGTTTGTTGTACACATTTCTGTAATAGAAGTTGTAATTGAATCCAAATTCATATTTATTTATTCAAAAGACTGGAGATGATTGCCTAATGGTGAACTTCCACTACTATAATACTAGGTATTGCACGTCATAAGTTATAATAATTCATCTACCTATCGCTTATTACTTAAATTGAATTATTAATTTGTACTTATTGTTTGACCCAGTGGCTCATATCTAAGTATATTATCAGTCAGTGATAAGGTGACCAGATTGTTTACGTTACCCATATATACCTAATACTTTTGAATGAGCCTGTGCGCTGAATGCTCATAGTTACAACTTAACTTTGTTGAATAATTTCAATTCTAACACCATCGGTCATACGTTATTACTTATTACTATGTTTAATAAATGCCACTATCTCAAGTTCTTACAAAAAAAATTTTTGTTTTTGTTACATTTTAAAAATATAGGCAGGTTATTTAACTTTTTCAACAATAACAAATCATGATTACAACAGAATTAACCGAAAATGTATATATTCAGTAGAACACTTTATTGTGGACTGTGCCTAGTTATGTCGCCGACTATTAAAAATGTCTACCTACCTATATGGAAGGTATTGTTTGATTGTATGACTTAGTTTTTTTAATATTTTTTTATAAAAATACATTTGGTATTAGCAATTTGGGTATTATTTTTTTTAAATTGCATTTGAATACCTTTGTACCTATAGACTATGTTTTGTTTCATTGTTATTTTAAGCCAGAAGTATTAAATTTTTCAGTAGAGCCAGTTAAATAGGTTCAGACCCAGGTTCAGATTAAGTGTATTCAATTGTAATTTATGTTTATATGAGGTATCGATAACAGTTAATTTCAGTGTACTTGGGCACCTACTTAAGTAATTGAACAACCACCTAGTTTGTTAGGTAGGTACTTTTGACCATTTGGAAAAATAACCATAAATATTATATAATTTGTGTACTTCTTTGTAAACAAATGTATGATGTATCGTATTTCACTATTGTGTGGAGTCTAGATATTTTCTTTGATTGTCGTAAATGTTAAAATAGATTAACCTACTTAGGTACTACTTTGATAGAAAAAAATTGACTACCTATCATAATGCAGGCAGATTAGGTATTGTTGAGCTTCCGTTGCTTGTAGGTACCTATCTAAATATACAAATTATCTCCACTGACATTTCTATAGCAATAATAATATGAAACATACCTAGGCATTGATTCATTAGATAGTATTGTGGAATATAGTTAATAGTACCTACCTATGTTACCTATAATATTTCTTGGCAATTTTTAACTTTAGAAATAAACTCATTCGTAACATGATAGTATGTCTATGACTATACCTACAGAGTTTGTTTACTAATTGATTGTTGAATAATCATGTTTAACTAATAACCCCTGTAATTATCTTCTATTTTGAGTAGGAGGACACAAATGTTTGAAATATTAAAGTGTACCCACCTACCTATATTCACATGCCTGCCTGTTCATATTTTTCATAATATTGAAATGGTATTACTAATAATTGAACCAAAAACATAAGTTATTATAGGTAGGTAGGTATTCTATGTATTTTTTAATCGGGGTTAGAACTAAAGGTTTTTTTTTTTACATATTCTATTTTATATTAAAACCTCAATATTATGTATAAGTGTTTATAAGTAATGTAATTATTATATAGGTACCTAATTCCATAAATGTATAATAGTTAAAAATGTATCTATATTCAAATTTAGGTAAGTAAGGAGTTTTTTTTTAGTCATTTATATGTCGCAAATGCTACAAAATGCGCCCAACTGTCCAAATTCACTCCTTTTAGTTTATTATTTAGAGTCATATATTTGTGTAGATTACATCTGTTTATAGATTAAATGTTATAAACCAACAATGTAATTACATTGTTTTTCTAAATATAACAATTTAATTTGGTTAGGTTGTTCAATCTACATCAGTATTAACAACTCAAATTTGACACATGTCTTGCACCTTAATTTAGACAATACCTAGTTTACATTAGATAGATTCTTGGCTATGTTGGTCTACTACCATATTAAGGTATTTATCAGTATTTATGCATATAATTTTCTACCATAATAACAATCAAATATAACATAACATTCTTAACTATTTGGTACCTATTTTTAAGAATATAAAATGTTAACTATTTATTAGCCTGAAAGTTAATCTTAATACCTACCTGGCTACCTGCCTAACTAACCAAAGCATTTTATTACCTTAATCATATATTTCCTATAAAAATAAATTATTACATTCAAAATTGTGTACACAGCCTCATAATCCAACTTGCTAAGAAAAGTCCTGTAAAGAGTAAATACAGACATACAAAGGGATAAACACTATGCAGGGTACCTACTATACTAATAAACTAATCAGTACCAAACACAATTACAGTACTTACAATTTATTTTAATTGTTATACCTGTGGTTATACCTAATAAAATGTTATTACTTATTAGCCAATTTCGTTGTGTTCTTAATACATTTATAAATACAATTATTATAAATGTGGTCTAGAGGATTTGCAATTGAAATTTTACCCCTCTATCTTCCTTTGAAATAAATATGTACCTAGTACCTACAGACATATTTTCTAATCTAAGATCAGTATATAGGTATACTTGGTCATTACTATATTAAATTATATATACCTACCTTTCATGCAAAGATATATCTTTATAATAGCATTAAGCCTTAGGGTCATCATAGTACCTTTAGCTTTAGTGTTCAACCATAATTGTAGTGTTTGAAGCTTTATTATTAATCACGGTAGGTATACCTACTACAGTAGCTGCATTGACTCTTTGTTTACGGTTTCTTAGGAAAATAAATTTAGATGAATTTTATACACAAAAATGTGAATTATTAAATTATTTTCTTTTATATTTTACAATAAAATACTCTCTGTTAGTTTTGTAGAAAAGTTAAGTGCTAGTTACCGAACAGTTTATTCCCCATTATGTAGGTACTTGATTTTCTAGTTGTTTACTTTTTCATGAATTATATTTCATTTCAAACCGTTTGTATAAATAAATTTGGTAGGTGTTAAACTATAGCCTAAAAATGTAACTCTTCAAAATCCAAACATATGTTTATAACAATGTAATGAAAATAAACTCTTACTTAATAGTTAATACTTACCTACTGTTTAAATTAATATGTTTATTCTTTTGAAAAATAATACCCATTATGACATTATGTTTGTTTTTATTGGCCATTATTTTCGGTTTCAACTACATAATACGCATATATATATGTTTTGCCTCATCAGATAAGATTTCTGTCTTTCTACCTTAAACACGTAATCACGTAACTATAATATACAAAGATAAAATCAAACTTGCTGACAGTTTACGGATATGATCGTAGGAACCACTCTATTTGCTACGAAGATGGCCCAAGGAATTAGTGGATCCTCGAGATCATTAGTGCAGGAAGCCTGTTGTAAACTACATTCCGAGGGTTTGATGACAATTTATCTGATAGGACCACCCATGAGGTTATGGAAACCCCCTTCGGTTTACCACCGGTATTATTTTTTATTTTTTTCCATCCAAAAATTATGTCCTCATTAATGTGTATATTATATCGTACTGGTCGTGTGCGCGCGTTATAATACATGTGGAACCGAAGCTGCTCGTATTGAATACAAAATAACTTCATTCTTAGGTGCATAATATAATATATAATATATATTATAGGTATACGTATATATTGTATATATTATAAATAATATTATGTACTGTATATAATACGCGCATGGGATACAAGAGGCCAAGGACAATTAAACTGGTTTCGCCTGATCACCGGCCAGCTCGCTGCAGTGCTATAGTTCCTCCGTGAGAATTATATATTACAAAGTCAATAGCGGTATGCGGTATGGATATTAAAAACCAATCTGAATTTAATATACTACATAAATGGGATTCGATGGCGGCCATAATAATAAGTCAACTAACAAGATACAATTATTTTTACTTATTTTTTTAACAATGGGATTCACTATGTCTGCATTGTCAAGTAGTAGTAATAGTAGAAGTATCATCTATACGCCTAAATGCGTACAATAACTAACTAGTACTTGCTGCACGTAAGAAATGCCAATCGACTGCAAGATCTATAAAAGATAAATACAATGAAAAGTATATAATGTGGCTGTTGTGGTAGCCTGTAAAATTTACCCATATAGGTAAACTATACACATAACAGATGTCCGGGAGTTGTTTCAAAAATCTGAAATATATACCAAACCTGCGATTAAAAAATATTTTTTATAAAAAAATCAAAAAATTTAAGGTACCATTTTTAAATCAAAATTCGTAAGAATCGAACTTATAATAGGTATTTATTATTTAAGTTAATTTGAATTCAGTTTGAATCCAATACAAAATTCCTATAAATTCAATTTTTTACAAATATTGTCTGTATTGTAATAATAAGTACCTATTTATATATTATATTATATACTCATTATTCAAAATGTATTAATGTTTTTGAAAATATTTTTTTTACATGGTTTCAAGTAGTTACAAATATTTTTCAAAAAATTTTGTTTTTAACGACTAGAAACCACGTGGTCTTTTTCCAAAAACATATACACATTTTGAAATAATGCGTGTTCAATGATAAAATAATCATCCAGTACGAAATCATACGTATATGATCGTATATGATTAATGATTATGAAAAATCAGGTTCTGACATTTAAAATATTAGGCGAATGAATTATCCTTGTAAATTTTCTTGTACCTACGTTATAAAATAACATTATAATTATCAAATGAAAATACCATTTCTTGAATAAATCTTTTTATGAGATTAAGATGAAAATCTAATAATCTCTAAAAATGTATTCTCTAGTGGCAAGTATGTATAGTATAACGAAACAAAATATTGTAAGTTTTGAATAATTTAAATGTGAAAACTGTTGTGTAAATGTGTTATGTCATTCAGGGTAATAATTGCTCTGTCAATTGTCAACAATTGAGGTAAATGTAAATAAAAATGTTTTGATAAAAAAAGAATAGATATCTATCTACAATTATTATTATTTTATTAATTTAATTTTACGTTTATTGTTATATGGAAATGAATCGTTACAAAATAATAAAAAGAATAACTGGTAAGTTTTCTATGAAAAAAATGTATTAACGTTTGTTCAAACTGTTTATAATTACAGTTATTATTGGAAAAAAATATTTTATTTCGGTATGTAGGTACTTACTACTTACAATGTAGGTACCTTTAGGTAATGTATAGGTAGGTACCCAGTAAAATAATTTTAATTGTGTTTTTTTTGGGAAAATGAATCAGTATCAGCTGTATGGAATATTTCTTAATTAGGTTCTTGAAAGTTATATTCTAAATAAGTGGGTACCTATATTTAAATTTTAAAATTGTAGTTTTTTCATTACTTAGGTATTAAGTAGGTAGTTAATCAACATTTAAAAGTAATTAACATATGTAAATAAACATATTGTTATTGTTGATTAGAAAATTAATACACCCTAAAAAAAAATTGATGTGTTAGAGGTACCTATAGTGTACTCTTTTCTTACACGTTTTACCTTAGCTTACGAGGCTGTGATTTTAGATGTGTAGTTCGTTTATGACGTTTGTATATACATGCTGGGTCTGTAAATGGGGGTTTCTTCTTGATGGGCCGTCACTTCTGCACACGAAAAGTACATCAACTCAACGTTAGACCATTTCAAGTCTTTCACCCTTTTTTTAATGACTTAGTTTATTGTCGTGATTTCTACCTATTTCGTATAAGAAAATATACGTATAAAAAACACTACCTATATACGACAATTTTGTAAGTACTCTTCAATATTAACACTGAGTGTTCCTGGGTAACACTGATGAGAGAGGGCGAGTTAGCCTCGTTCATGGTATACACTTAATACAAACAAACCGAGTGTTTTCAATTAGACTCATTTTTCTCCCTTTATTTTTTATCCATCGTGATCTATTAGGTGAAGAACCGCTAACTAACTATAGCGCGTGCCAACAACAAAGGCCAATTAGACTCGATGTTCTGTTGTATTTCTTGGCCACGTGCTTTCTTTACTTGTTCAACACAAAGCTTACATTAAAAAAAAAACTTTTTTGAAAGAAAATTATTAGTGAATAATTTTAAAACCACCAATTTTGTACTATATACAGGTATTTGAAATTGAAATGTCTGAGTTTCAATTTGAAGCTTATCTAACGTTAGCTATATATTAAGCTAATTAACGTTGATTAGATACATAAATATTAAAATCAATTATTATATTTGTCTTACATTGAAAATATAATCTACTTATATGCCTTATAGAATTATTAAATAGGTTGTAGACTGTGACATATAACTGTGTAGACACAACTAAAATGATATTTTTCAAACATTATTACTATTATTTATCCAATAGTCATAGCCTATATGTATATCCTAGCTATAATAAATAAAAGCTATAGGTAGTTATATTTTATGATCCGTGGTAATAATTTTAGATTAGTATTTTAATTTGTTACCATACGGGTTTTCTTTAAGAACTATGGACGAATTAAGTAATGATACCATATATTATGTTGAACTCTTCATAATTATAGGTATAACTTATTAATTTACGAATTAAAATTGGTTCCTTCAGAGACGCTACACAACCATACATTTTTTTTTAAAAATCGTATTGCTTGGGTAATGGCCACAAAAATATCACACAGCTTCTTAATGACAAAATAGGACGCTCCAATATGTACTTCCTGTAGGGTTTATATCAACATTAAACAAATTTTCACCAAATGCCGCAAAAATATCCAGAAAAGAAAAAATCTATAACCTTCCGGAATCCCTCAATCAAGGGCCTCGGCTCTATTTCCTCCTCCATCAAATGCATTTCCGTCGCCAAACTACTCAACAAAATGTAATAACTTTTAACCATTTATATATTGTTGTATTTATTAATATTTTATCCTATTTTATACTATTAATTATTTGTACAAATACATTTGAAGTCCATCATATTGCCCACTGATGCTGAAGGTTATCCAAAAAGCCTATATTTATGTAATATTGTTTTAAATCCGTTATTTGTATGTTTATCAAATTTGAATTACTTTTACGCAAGTGTAATAAAAAAAAAATATAAATCGATATTACACTTTAAAATGCTTTTCTTTAGCTGGAAAATACTTTTTTTTTTATATATCCAAATCACTAGGTACATAATATTATAATTTACCTTCTCGGTTTTCTTCTATAGGTGAAACTATTTTTCAATATAGTTTCGTAACTGTGTAACTACGCTATTAATGGTAATTACGTTGGATCATAGTGCACTTCTAAGTTACATTTAATCACCTTGTATTTAAATATATTATTTATCATCACATTTTTATTTTATAAAAATGATCTATGTAAAATCACTTAAAAATCAAAGTTTCACCAATAGTTTTAACAACAATTAGTTTAAGAAAAAAAAAAAAATGATACAAAATAGATTTCATTACCTCAATAAATTGTACCTATAACTTACTTGAATATGTTTCTACGTATTTTATATTATGTATTCGTGACTCGTATAGATATTAGTAAGAGTACTGGAGTATTTAAATGGCCAGATAGGTATTAGGTAGGCATTATAAAACCTTTAAATTAAATTAACAAAAAGTTAAGAAATTTTATTTAACAAAGTTGTTCAACTAATGGATAAAAGTATTTAAAATTAAATGTTTAAATAGAGTTATAACTTAACTAAAATAATTCTTTAAAAGTTTTTTTTCTTTGTCTCATTTACCATTTAAATTATGTCAGCCCTCTAATCTTCAATTGCTGTATACTGGAATATCCGGCTTATTTTTATTTAAAAACAATAGGTACATGCATTTTTTACTGTATACATTTATTGTGATGTATATAACCGTAAATAAAAGTATTGTTAGCTTTTTATATTTTATGACACAACATTAATTATCTTATATTATACTACTGAGTCTGGTTGCTTAATATTTACCTCAATTTTTTTTATAATGTAATGTTTATTATAACACTGTACATTTATTTTATTACATATAATTATTTTAACAATGTTCTTTGCTCACACTTTTACTACGAAAAATATTTTCTCTATTTAAAAATAAAATTTCCTCATTTAATTGCGCCTATAATATTATATTGTTCTAACATTATTAACTACATTCTATTTTATGTTTTATACCTGCGTTAATTATTTATATACTGTTATCTAACATATTTTTTTTTACCAAAATTTAAATTTTTTATTTAACATTTCTATTTCTGTCTCCCTATTAGGTATCTTATATTGATTTTTTTCAGTACCTCTGTTATTTGAACCAATTATTTTGCTATACTTACAGTATATTTTAAATTATTGTATACCTTAATATCATATAAATAGTTGCATTTGTTGTAAAAGTCTTTATTTATTTTTTTTTTTTTTGGTACTTACACTTATTTATTATCATTTTCGATAAAAGATGCTATAATACTTATACAAAATTGAAAAAAGATTATTTTCGTTTTATATTTTAATAAAAAAATAAAATTTGAGAAATTTTCGCTCTTTAATTGTTAACTAAATTTTTTTTCAGATTTAAATTATAGAAGTTATTTACTATGAATGGAGTACTTAATAAATATTATAGTATGTTTATTCGAACGTTCGTCTATAACCTTTGTGTTTGAGCTGAGATGTAAATAAAGTTTGAAATAAGCATGGTAATAATTATTAATATTATATAAGTTATGGTGCTTTTACATATTCAAAATAAACGTAACTATATAGTCTGTACTCGCTAGGCTTAGTATATATGTATATGCTCTATATAGTTTATATACCAAACTAGGACGACATCACTAATATAACTTAATTGATTATTATGACTGGGCTTGGTTGAAGACGCCTGCGTTAAGGGGTTCGCTGGCGAAGGAGATGGGCTTCGTTAGATTAGGTGGAAATGGTAATGGCACTTGAGTAAGTGATGGTCTCAGCCTTGCGATTCTCATCAGATCAGACGTACATAGAATGTAAAAGGGTCACTGTTATTATAACCGACAGATTTCTATTCCAGAACAAACGAGATAATATAATGTTTTGGTTATGACAACAGCTTTAAAAGACTAAGATTGGCTTTAAAATGTATTCTATTTGAACAATAAAATACTAGATAGGTACTTAAAAAAAATAAATAAAAAAAGAGACAATTAAAAATATTTATCTTGTATAATGTACTAGGAAGGTATACCTATCAATTATATTATATTGTATAATATCTATTATATACTTGTACAATATACTTGGTAGGTTGTTCTAAAAGTCCCGCTCCGAGTAAACTTTAAATAAATGCTAGTTTACCCTGAAGAGTTTGTTGTATTATTTTTATTTTAATACGTTAGGTACATACTTTACTTTTTTATGTTTGTATAATATTTATATGTACATTAGGTCCGCATGAAATATGAAGGTAAAAAACCATCCGTAAAATGAGTCCACATAAAAATAGATTTATAAAGAGTAATACAATGCAGAGGGATGTAATGTATTTTCGGGTTAAATGAAACGCTGTTGGCTAAATCTGATGGAAAACATAATGCCCCAGGACGCGCAGGGGAGGTTTGTAACAGGTGAAATGAAAAATACTGAAAATATACTTTACTGCTGTGTAGCCATGGGCTACAAATGTTTTGATACTAATGATTACATTCTACGGAGTTTTAATAATTTTTCTTCTATTGCTACTTATTTTGGTTGTTATATTTAATAATTTATAATTTTTATACAGCGTAAAAGTATTAAAGTTATACTATATACGTATATATAGGTGCTTGTAACTTCGTTTTATTTTATACAGAGTGATCCATTTAACGTAGACACTCATTATTTAAGAGTACACTAGTGTTTTTTTAAATTTTTCTTTTACATAATTTTAAGTAGTTACAAAACAACAATTTTAAGTTAACTGTTTTGAATGACAACATACATTGTTAATTTGATTCGGAGTATTTTGATCTTTAAAAACCAAATTTCAGGCAAATAGCTTATTAGTTACAACACTTGTAAGTATATATATATAAAGTAACTCGTAAAGTAATGATTAGCGAAGTAACTAGTAGACCTGCATTTTCAAGGGTACCTTTATAACCTACCACTCCACTCCGCTCAACAAAACCTTAAATACTTAAAAAAAGTAAAAACTCATAAACTACTTGTCCAAAATTCGATATTTATGCCTACATCGAAGTACTCAAAAAAATATTCTGTTTTAGAATAAGGATTTATAAGTTTATGTTGAAATAATATTTACAATTATCCATTTGGTACTTAATTGTTGTTAATTAAAATAAATAATATTTATTATCTCCTAACTTAAATTTGACTTACAATAATGTTGTAAAACTATTTTTTGTTCATAGTGTGCAGATAATTGAATCACAATGGTCGTGTTACCGGTATTTGGGCTTCTCATAACTGTTGCAGTCCAGAGGATATACGGTGAGTCATAATAAAATGTTCATTAATTCCCAAGCAATTTGTTTATAAAATAATATTATATGTGGTAGTCTATTTTGATGCAACAGTTTTATTGTTAAATTGGTTGATTCTTTATCGTAACTTAGGGAGAAAAAACTTTTATTTGTTAGTTTTTATTAATGCGTTGACGATGATGAAATACCCGTACCACGATATTTGTATACATCTTGATGTGTTCTCCGATTGCGCAATAAACTTGTGATTTACGAGGCTCTAAAAAAAATACGACCTTAAATTAAGGTATTAAAAAAAAAAAATTCCATCCCTACTTTCAACTCTGGTGTTATCGTTTTATCGGTCACTATAGCTACCTTGGTCCTTATTGTAAAAGTGGATATTGAAATACACGACAGCAGCGTGTTGAATAAACCAATATTTTTAATAAAATATGTATATTACTTATAGTTTAGGCTTGAACAACAATTTTTCATGAACTCTTGTATTTAATATTTGTTTTATTCTCTATCTTTCTGCTGTCTCCTCAATATCCTATTCTGTCTATCAGCTCCTTATCTCCCAACTTTGTATTTAATATTATGTATGTGATTTAATGTAATTAATATTTCTATTTAAATGTAGTAAGTACTTACTTATTTATAATTGTATTTAGACATAGTAGATACCAAAATACACAAGCATAGAATTTTGAGAATTAATATCAGGTACAACTAATATATTTTTGATTAGCCTCAGTGACCAATGCTTATTTAAGATAATAATATTTATATGAATTTCAATTTACATGATATATTATTATCTACATAGGCAACTATATATTATGATGTCTACGTATGTTAATCTAAAGTATATTAATTATTTGTATATAATATAGTATTAGTCTGATGGTATAGGTTCCTACCCATGTTCCTTACGGGGATTGGAAGCTCGATGATTTTCTGTCTTTGTCTACACATGTGGAACATAGGAATTCATACGTGTTTTCATTCCAACGTACTGATTGATCTAGTGAAGCGATGAGAATTCTAAAAACAGATTTGAGTTTGTCATCAAGTCTACGTGAGATCGACTTTCACAGATTTAAAGCTTTTTGATTTTATCTTATAAATTTAAATATTTAGTTTCCTTTTTAGTACGAGTTTTTTAAGATTTAGGGGAATAAAATCAAAAATATGAGAACGTTAATTTCAAGTAAACATAATACAAAATACAAATCTATTTTTAGAATTATTATCGCTTCACTAGATCAATTGGTATGTTGGAATGAAAACTAGTATAAATTCCTATTTTATGTTAGACAAATACAGAAAATCACCGCTTCCCATCCCTTTAGATGTTGTTACAATTCAGATAAATAATTTTGATAATGATAATTTATCAAGTAATATATCAACTACTTTCATTAATAATTTTATGGCTAATCACCAGATAATATTTATGAATACTATTGGACATTGGTACTATACTATTTTATATTTTTATGTACCTATGCATGATTTTTTTTTTGTGTAAAAAAAAATAGCAGTTAGTTATTCTGTTATATTTATAAATCACCTTTATATACACTTTTAAATCTAATTTAAACGTTCCACTGCCAGAAATTAAAAGCTTTTTTTTTGTATATATATTTAATTTTTTTGTGACTATGGCGAAATGTGTCGAGGATTATGCAAATTCCTTTCGATCTCGTTTTCCTCTTGTAGTGACCGTGGAGAAGGGAAGGGAAATTTCATTACTTACGGGTTGTCCCTATGTGTATAGGGGTGAAAAAAGTGAGCCTTCGGTGGAGACGATTTCTAGAGTTATGACGACGGCTGACGAGAAGTAAAACAAACCTCATTTATCAAAATGTCTGAATGAGTCTTTTTAAGTAAAAAAATACCGTTTTTCTGTTGCGATCTTTATTAGACGTTTAAATTCACAGACAGAACTCGGATATTATAATGTATACCTTCGTGTAATAAATTTATTTTTATATTTTTAATGAAAAAAATATTATTGATCTAAAGATATAATATTCCCTAAAGCTTGCGAAAAACACGATCTTCAGCCACGCGATTTCCTCGCACGTCGTGTAATATTGTGAGCTCTAGCGTTGGGCCAGTTATGTGTTGCCAAAGTGCCAAAAGTCACGAACGTCCATTTTTTTTTTTTTTTTTTTTATTGTTAAGTGTTGTTACTAATTGCCCGACTAACCCATAAAGGCTTACATTTTTTTTTAATTTTGTTCACCTCACGTTTGCACATGCAAGCGTTTTAATTTTGGAAAGTTATATGGATCACGTTATTATCCACCTCGATCATTTACTGTCCAGTACTCACCCCCTTCTTCTCTCTCTGCACTTGATCCAATACCCGGAAATCGGATGATAAGCGTTAATATATGTTTTAACCTATTTTTTTACTTCGGTCGTGCGACGAAAGTCGTGGACAACTCTAAATGCCTATACACGCTATATTAAGTTGCTGGTTTCTGATTAATTTATTCGTGACAGGTTAAACTGATCATTGACTCAGCCTTTATAACTAGTAAATCAGAACATTTGTAAAAACGCTGAATGTGGTAACTATGTACGTTGTACATTCAAAAGCATATATTTTTGTCTGGGCAGGATATAATTTATATTAATATTTGAAATGAATTGTACATAACACATATAATATTGTACAATGCATTTAATAGGAATTTATAATGTTTTTATTACCTATTTTGTTTCATTTTATATTGGTTTAAATTTGATTCTATTTATATAGTTGATTTACAAGTTAGATAGTTAGATATTTGCATATATTTATGTGTGTACCATTGTACCTACCTACAGTTAGATGAAAATTTTTTTATATGAGAATATCTCTATTTTTGTTATATTATTTAATTTTTACGTTTGTTTTTCCACGGTATATACAATAAGTTTAATAAAATGTATATAATTATTTAAATATATTCCTTACTGAACAATTATTATGTGCCATTAAATTGTTGGCTGTATTCCATGTTAGTTTTTTTTTTTTAATAATACCTACTATATACGTCTGACTTCTCAAATGATACAATTATTACCGAATACGATATCATACTAAACAATATTTTATACATATATGTTGGAATTTTAACAAACGTATTGTGAAGAGTGAACCTTAAAACCTTTGGGAATTACGGAATTTGATATTACCTTTTTTTATGTAGTTGTTTAGAAGATAGGTATTCTTTACGTGACATAGTTTAAAACTATAAATAAAATATACGTAAACTTGCATATGTATATGCTGTGTGTATATATTGTAAGCCGTTTGGTATCTTGGCGTTTGAAATGAAATGTAAACACAACCGTCCACGGAGACGACGATTCGCGGTGGTGGAGTACCTCTCTTTCATCCATCCTCTCAATCTCTCTCTCTTTCTCTTTCAATCGGACTATCGTCCCCGGAACCTAATTAAACTGCGTTTGCCTTCGGGGGCCCTGGCGAAAAACCAGGGAGCGTTCACTCGCCAAATTAAACGTACAACGCCTCCGGGTACTTTTACGCCGCAGACTCCAACACACACTACATCATATTTTAATAATGTTTGGATTTGACTGGTTTGCGTGTGTGTATGTATATTATATATTATACATTGTGATGTTTGAATCGTGAAACGTATTTTAAAACAAAAACTCGTTTGCCGAGCTACTGTCCACTGTATAATATAATATATATTACAGAAGTGTTTATTAATCCCACAAAAAATCACCCCACTGTATTATTATATAAAGCTGGGGCGATTCACCGGCACCGATCTTTCTCTTTTGTGGTATTCGGTCAAGTGGACTAAGTCGGCTAAAAATTAATTTTTATACAAAGGGTCAAACTGCAGCCGTTGCGCGAGCGCAAAACGAGTATATGCGTGCGTGTAAATGTATTTTTGTGCGATTCGGGTGGTGCTATATTATTTTGCTTTTTTGAGTACGAAAAGGTCCATAATATATAGAAAACATTTACAAACTTATATATAAGTAGTATAGTATTTCCTATTATAGTATATACATATTTATTAGTTGGCTCAATAAGTTGGTATAGGTGGTATACTGAAAAATATTTGTTAAATATTACTGGGATTTAATGTTCTGATAATTAATAAAGTGCTCTCGCTAAATATAATTTATTTGCTTATATTATGATATGTTAATAAACATAATTGAATATATCTACTTGATGAGTGTTTAACAAAAAATATTAATAGAATTGTTGACATTATATCACTTACTACAATAGTATGTTCTACATTCTTATAATAGTTAAATTGGCCACTTGAAAATAAAAACTTTGACATACCGACAAATATTTCTATAAAAAATTGTTATTTATTTCTTCCACAATTGCATTACCTATGTAACATATGCTATGCGTATTATAATGTAATTATAATTTACGTTCCATTAAATAAAATAACTAAATTTTTTTATTTGAGTATTTTTTATTAAACCCAAATAAATTAGTGGTATACAAAGTGTACTTTCATATTGTTTTTAATTAAAAATCCTATTAAATATACCGCGAGAAAAGAATTAAGTTATTTAAAATGTTTTTAATGAATTTGTATTTTCAAATCCAAAACATATATTCTTACATTAGAAATTAATCGTTTGTATAAGCACTTAATGCTATAAACAACTTTAATTTTTATTGGACTTATGATATTACTTGTTCAATGGCTCGATTATAAATTTAATTAAAAAATAATATTGATCAAAATTAGAAGCTAAGCTTTGTATTACACCTGCCATTCACTATATTAATTGTTTTACCTTATGTAATAATATAAGTATAATTTATGAAAATGCCTACTATACCTACACAGAACATGTCTGTAAAATATCTTTATATAGGTACCTAATTTTGTGACGGTTGAAAAATATTTAAAACTACAAATAAATGTTTTACTCTATACCATTGTTAACTATTTACATTTTACGAGTGCTTTTATTTAAATTGTTCCTTTCTGAGGACTTCCAAGTAAACAATTCTGAAATTCCGGCTAATAAAGTTTAAACACAAATTCGTCTAAAGAACGAGAAAGAAGGGAGAGAAATAGTGAGAGAGAGAGAGAGAGAGAGTGAGAGAGAGAGAGAGAGAGAGAG
>WHPZ01560877.1:0-77799 GCA_016617965.1 Macrosiphum rosae
AAAAAAAAAAAAAAAAAAGTTTCCTATTGCACTGGAAATTTATCAATTATAAAAACTATTATTTAGTATTTTTTTAGATTTAACTTTATTTTTTTAATTATTTCTCATAACTGTGTAGATTGTAATCTATTGTAAACTTCATTATTGGATACTAAGACAATAAAATAATAATAAAAAACTATCTGCGGGTTTGTAGTATAATTTTTTTTTAATCAATTAAGTAATTATAATATTTTATCGTAAAATAACTCAAATTTTACATTGATCAATGATTCACATCAAAGCTAATCCATCAGTAGTTAAACCAAAAAATAACTGGATTACCGAGATTGTACAGTAATACGATTTTATTACATAAGATAACACACATTTTTATATTTAATTAATACAATTTAAAAATGGGGAACACGCTTTTGTTGAATACAGGATACCTATGACAGGAAGACAAAGAACACGACATATGACTTATTCATTACCGAGTGCCAACATACCATAGAGCGGTATGAACAGATTTGTTAAAAATAGTTTAAAATGTGTATAAATAATTTTTAAATTTCCCTCTGTATACACAATAAAAATATGAAGTATCTGAAACTTTCAAGTCTCAATGATTAATATTTTTTGAATTACAAATGTAACTAAAATTATTTTAGAAAAAACTGTTATTTGTTGTTAAAATCAATATTTGTCAAAATTTGAACAGTATGAAAGCTTATATAAACACAAATTGTGACTGTATTTTTGATTTTTTTTTTTTTTTTAATGCAAGAATAAATTATGGGAACCTTAAAAAAAAAACAAAAATTTCAAATCACAGATACTACTAAGGCGCAAGATAAAAATATTTTTAACACTTAAAAATTTCAATTATTGGTTTCTGATTTACAATAAAAACTAATTCATTTATTTTTCAAAATATGGTATGAGTATATTCCTGTTTTCTAATTATTAGAAAGTACTCAGATTCTTTTGAAAGTAAGAAACTTCTGCAATGTCAAAGATTACAGTACATTTTCTGCTCCATAACGTAATGAGTAATGATAAATAGTGGCAAGGCAAACTTCATTAACTTATGAGGCATATTAGAGATTATAAATACTTATATTAGTAATTATGTATTTACATAAATGGTAACTGAGAAAGATTGCCTTATTATTGGTGTATACTTAATAAAATATTTATTACATATGAAATGCCCCTAATCTCCAGGTCACCTACCACCCACTGAGGCAAGTGTCTCAAATTAAGTCCTTCGTCACGCCAATGATGACAAACATAAAAAAAAACACATTTTAAAACCAATACAACTGCTTAGAATCTATAAAGTATGCTAAAATTCAAATGATTAAAAAATTATTATTTGTTATACCAAGATTTTGTGAAAAAAACCTCTTAAATAATATTTTAGAAATTCATAAAAAATGGTATGTACATTATATATTTATCTAAATTATTATAATAATTATATAAATACTATGGATAGTAAACTATAATATTTTAACTTACAATATCAATGTCTTAATTATATTCTTATTTTTGAAATCTTATTTCAAACTAGTATGTTAATTATTAAATTAGACAAAAATAACAATACTGTATAAGCTTGTTGTGGATGTGGATGTGTAAATAAAAATAAAAACTAATTAAATTACCTAGATAATAATTTATTATAATTTAGTTAGACATTATAGAATTTAGAATATAAAAAAAAAACATCAAACTTAAATACAATCAATTATGTTTATATATATTATATTAATATTTAATTGTATACAATTTACATCTTGTCTTCTTATTTTTTATTGTAGATAAATTAGCTATAACCCATCAAATCCATGATGAAAGTCAAAGATCATTACAATTTATAAAAATAAAGGACTGAAAACCATTCTCTATTGAAAATAATAATCTGCATTGTAATACAAACTTAATTGTTACAAACAATCATGAGTTAGACAAAATAAAGAAAAATATAAAAAAATATTAATTATTAGTAAAGTCACTTATATGAATTAGTATGATAAAAATGGCTACAATGATTTTCAAATGGATTGTAGAAACCTGGGTACAATACAAGTGCTAAGGTGAACTGGAAAACATGTCAATAAAAGGACATCTTTTCAGATAATACAACTTTTAAATTATAACTGAGGTATATTAACAACAATTCATCCATCGTAAATGTTAAAATAAATATAACCGGGACAACAATTAAGAAACCTGTTATTGCTCTTCAAATAAAAATGCTTCTTTCATTTTAATAACTGAATCAACAAATACAAATTTAATGTTATTACAAAGGACATAATGGAAAATAATTAATATTTAGGTTTAATATTACATTAAATTGTGAGAAATCGCATGATGAATAATATATTGATATATCAGCAAGAAAACAAAATTATGCATGAAAACCACTAAACGTCCAATACACCAATTTAAAAAATAATCAACTTTATGACTATATAAATTTAAAACTATTGTTTTATACATTTTAATAAAATAAAATTAGTAACATTTTAAATTTAGTAAAAAATATGAATAAATAACAATACTATACATTTGGTAACATTTTATGTATTGTTATTATATGTCTATTTTTATGTTGTTTGTGGACAAATTTTTTGTTACAAATATCGCAGGAAAATTTAGGATCAACCCCGCATTCATAATTTAGATGCTGGCGTAGATTTCTTTTATGCTTATAAGTTCTAAAGCATCTGGGGCACTCGTTGGCAAATACAAAAACTAAAAAACAAAAAACTTATTGAAAATATATCTTTAAAATGTATGATTTAATGTAGCATTTAATGGTGCATATAAATAAAATAAAAAGAAATATGTTAAGATACGTTTGCAAATTGCAAATTATATTAAGCAAAAATAGAGTAAAGTAATTGTTTAAATATTGTTAAAACAGAAATCAGAAAAATGTATCAATCTACTTAAATTATTTATAAGTTATATTGACTCTATCATTAAAAAACAAATTTCATGCAATACCAATATAATTGTATTAAGTCTAATGAATGTTTTTGAATTTAAAATAATGAATAGGTAATTTATTTTTATTAAATAGGTATAGGTCAGGGGTCGCCAACCTTTTCAAACAAGTGAGCTACATTTGAAATTTTTAGTCCCAGGTGATCGACATCCAGGAGAATTTAGGCCTTTAGGAAGAGATTTGTTTTATGAGCAAAAAAAAAAAGGTCATTTTATTTGTTGTAAATTCTAAATAAATTTGGAACGTAATAACGAAAATATACGGAACATATACGCTTTGCACACTTCCACGTGACGAATAATTGACAGTTGAGTTATAACTGACAATAATTCTGACTACCTATTTATTGTAGTCAATGGCCCTTGGTCGTCAAGGCTTTTGTTTTCAAATGAAAAAAAAAAATTCTGACTATAACGATAATGGTAAGCTCCTAGAATGCAATATAGCAATCCATATTATCCGATTATTTATTACACAATCGACTGATAATGGTAAAATTAATTTTTATGACATTCGACCTATATTTTTAGAAACATCGACTGGTTGGCGACTTCTGGTATAGGTAATAGATTATGTATGAGGACAAACACTGTAAAAATAGTACAAAGTACTGTAATAGGTACACAAAGGCACAACTTCTTTCCAATTTACAGTAAAATAATAACAAGAAAACTTTTATTTGTTTATTCACTTGGCTTTCTATTTTAGAAATGTTATTCTATACTTATAAATTATTGTTTATAATTAAGTTTGTTCCAAATTTTTTTAAATTTTAATACTCATTTCTCAATTTATAAAATACCAACACACTTAGATATTTTATTTCTGCATATTTGTATCGTGTGATGTGTGTTACAGTTTATAACATACATACATGAAATAATTTTAAATGTGAATAAGAATATGTGATTATTTGTTTGGAATATTTTTGAAAAAATTGACATTATTATTTTATTTTTTTAAGCTAGGAAGTATTTGGAACCATCAATTAATCTCATACATTGTGAATGTTACATTCGATAAGTATAACAGTAAATATTATTGAACCTTTAATTGTATTCAAATTTCGTCATTTCAATTTTTTTTCAATTCATCTTATTGAGGTGTAAAATAATAAATTATTGTAAATCAGAATAAATGTGTTATCTATAATATATAATGAATATTTTATTTGTTTTCTAACATTATATTATGTAACAAAAATAATAGGTAAATATATACCCAAAACAATATGTTATTTAACAACATTTATATTTTTAACAATAAATTCAAAATAACCAATTAACAAAATTATTATTTTTAAGTTTATTAATTTCTAATTTAATGTAAAAATAATCTTTGGCAAATAATAAGACGGTAAATACAATAAAATAATAAAAACTAAGTTAAGTTTAACAACTGACGTAGTTTATGTATTTTACATGGTGTTTTGGTTACTGACTTGCAATATTAAATCACCTTCATCTCTGGATTCCTGTAGATACAATATAACAAATACTAACATTCATATAATGCAATATTATAAGATAATTTTTATAGAAAATAATGCAAAATACCGAAAGCTTATTGTTAAATTCTTTGAAAGAATTCCTATGTATATCGACCATGTGCCTGCTTAAGTTAGATCTTTGAGAGAATTTCCTTCCACAAAAGCCACAGCCAAACTTTGGAGTTATTCCACATTCAAATTTTGAATGTCTTTGAAGACTCCCTCTATGCATATACATTTTGCCACACTTTTTACATATATAGTCATGTCCGTTAAACATATAATCTGAAACGTATATTATTTTATGTTATATTAAAAAAATATAATGTACCATACGATTATTGGCATAAAATATAAAATAATTTAAGCCAATATAATATATATTAAATGTTGATATTATATACATAAAAGTAGAGATATTTTGGAATAACAAAAATAGATTTAAATAAAAATAATATCATGTAATTACGTAGTAATTACGTAGTAATACAACATACATTTTGGGTAGGTAAATGAAAATAATGTATAGTTTTATGTTAACAACATAATTTATAATATGTTTATTCAATTAAATGAATCATTTATTTAACACTCATTAAATAAAATAGGATAATCCGTTTAAATATTAATTGTTTTAAACAAATGTTGAAAGCTTTAACATTGTTATTTCGTAAAATAAAAATGTCTATACCAAAAAATTGGCATTCCTGATCAAAAAATGAGGAATTACATAACATAAACACATATTATAATAATTTAGCAAGAAAAACTCAATATGCAAAAAAAATATATATAATAAAAGGTTTTTTGTTTTTTAATTATATCTATTGGTACAAGTTTACATTTTTATCATTTTATTCAAATATTTTTACAAACCATAAACCCAAATTGATATAGCTCATTTAGTCAATTTCGAATACCAGTTAAAAAATCAAAATTAATTGAAAAAAGTTTACCAATCCATATATGATACTAAAATAGTGGTTATCATAAAAAAATTAAAATAAAGTTGAATTCCACATGCACATCTAATAGATGAGTTAAAAATTGCAAGTTAAAGACATTTATAGTCAGTAGTAGTTTCATGTTATGCATACTGAATTAAAAAATATATATAAGGTTAGTAATCCTACAGAGTTATATTGTTCACTGGTCTGTGGGAATAATATATTTGTAACTTATTTGAACTAAAAAGAAGCTCTAAAAACTGAAAAACCTTAACCTATAAAATAACAGTTCCTATTTTGCTTTTGATATTAAAATGTCTAATAAGGGTTCCAATGAAGTTTGGAGTCCCTGATTTTAAAATGGTTACTGATTTGATAACAATTGTTTATGATTCATTTCCATTCCTTACTTTTGGAAAATACTTCTTTCATAAAATAAAATAAAATATTACATACAACAATTGATGAAAAATAAACTAAGATGTTCAGTCAGGTGTATAAAATATTTAGCTAATATAATAACTTTGGTCTCGTTATCAAAAAACAAACTTGAAAGTTTTATAACAAAATATTATGTACAGAAATCATATGTCTTCTCCAATGATGTTTTAAAGCAAATCTTTTCATACAATCTTGACATTTAAATTTTGGTTCAACGCCACACCTAAATTTCAAGTGCAAGCTCAAACTACTTTGATATTTGTAAACTTTACCACATTGAGGGCAAGTATACCAATCACAAATAGTACCTATAAACACAAAAATATGTAGTTATTTATTTATTTGTATAACTTGTTCTATACGCTAACCACTAATAACTAAGGTATGTAATGAATCAGAAAAAAATTGTTTTACAAAGACAAGCGTATGTTTATAACGATAAAATCTCTAATAATTAACATTTGAAAAGTAAAAGCCAAATAAATTATAAATAATTTAAACTAAAATAAAGCTTTTAACAATCTTTTAAAATACAAAAAAAACCTTATCTTAGATTATGTTTAAGTGTTTATAATTTATAATTCAAATACAAAAAATATTTATTTCCTCCTTTTTATGACATAATCGAGAAAGGCATTTTAATATTAAGTATTTATGGTTTTCTGAAAGGGCGAAATATCAAGTCTAAAACAAATATAGAAACTTAAAAAGTCAAAATATTAACTAAAACCAAACTCTGTTGACATACAAAGACATGTATAAAATAAATTGTCCTGCATTTACATTTTTACTATATCAAAATCTGTCATAAAAATGACACGATAATGTACCACAAAAATCATACATTGTTACTTCACCTAATTATTGCCTTATCTACCATGTTTTGTTCATAAATAGGGCTCGGATGTTTATGAAACCGCACATTATTTTATTTAGCCAATTTAATGATGAGCAGGACACAAATTTGATTCATGTTCTACTGAATCGAATAATACTATTGTTGTTTTGCGTATTTTATGGTTTTTTATTTTAAATAAACTACAAAAATGAAGCATTGATTTCAACCTAAACAGAGATATATTTGTTCTTTATAATTGGGTCGGTGATGATGTAAGATTTGATGAGTATTGTTATTTTTATTTTATTACCAAGTGAAAAAAAAATCATGTTAGTTTGATAACTTATTAACTGAGTCATTTTTCATTTTTCATCCTTAATTATTAATAATACAAATATAACCTGAAATATAGTATTAATGATCAAAACTAAAAATATAAAAATACAATGAAAGTTTATTTATATTTTTGACTTATAAAACTCAATACAACATATATTAATTAAGCTTGAAGAAACATTATGTTTTCTTATTTTCAACATAACTTACACAATTTTATAAATTATTGTTGGAATTAATGCTTATAAACTATGTTTACAACATCTCATGTAAATAATATACAATATGCAAACTAAACTTTAATTTAAGTTATTAAAAAAAAATACAACATATACTGGATTTATATTCCAGATGGTTAAATTTAATTTGAAGTATGATAGTATGCTTTATTATGTGATATCATAATATGTGTACGGAGTCTGTGACTTCTGCTGAACAATCGGTTGCACATTCTACACCTGAATTGTGGTAAGACCCCACATTCGTACCTTCTATGATTGCACAGACTAGGTTGATGTTTATACTTCTTGCCACACTTGGGGCATATAAATGATTTAGAAATTTTACCTTCGTTGTTTATTAAGAAAGAAGCTAAAATCAACAACAAAAAAAATACAAAAGAATTGAATTAATCAAATAAATCTATGTTACAATTAAAAATTAAATATATTTTAACAATAAGCATAACTCATAAAATTAAAAACTAAATACATAATATAATCCTTAAAGTATCTACACATGCAAGCTTGTAAGTTGGATAACAATTTTAATTTGCTCATTAAATTAAAAACAATACATTAAAATAAAAATGTGTAGACAAATAATTAATTACAAAATATAATATTTAATTTAAATATCAGTTCTCTTCAACAAAATCTAAATAATAATTTTGTGAGTAAAAGCTAAATGTAATTTTAGTACATCTCTACGTCGACATTGTTTTGAACAAATTGAACAAGTGAATTGAGATATTGTACCACACTCATATTTAATATGTCTTGATAATGTGCGTTGATGTTTATATTTTCGATTACATAGATTACATGAAAATGTCTTGCCATGTTCTATAGAAAAAAAAAATGTATTACAGTATATAATATATTTTATATTGTGAAAAACTAAAATTATAATACTAATAAATTAGAAGCAAATCAATAATTAAATGTTTTATAATATTATATTTATAGTTATTAAAAATATAATATAAAATAAATGTTCTCTTCTAATTGGGGTAGGTATAATGAATTCCTCCAAATTTTATGTAACCATATTGCAGTGTTGTTAAAGAACGATTCCTGGAATTGATTCCTTTTTAAAGGAACAAATGAAGGAGTTAATTCCTTTATTTTTTAAAGAAAAGGAACATGAATTAATTCCTTAATTTTAGGAAAAGGAAAGAAAATATTATAATTCTTTTGTTCTTCTCAGAAATGTTTTAAAAAACATTTGAGGAGAAAATTCTGTTTACTTATTATGTTTTTAATCTATAAAAATAATAGACAAAACTACCAATTTTTATTCAAATATGACTTGGTGTTCTGATTAGTGATTATGATGATAATTGATAACTCATGAACCATGAGGAACGAGGAACTGAAAGAATTCCTATTTATACTAAAGGAACGAGGAATTGAACGGATTCCTATACAAAACTGACATATTAATCATGTAAGGTTTAAAACCTATATACAGGTGATTGTTAAAGTACTACTAGAGTACTAGAGAGAGCTAGGAAGACAGTCAGATAAAAAAAGTTAAATTAAATTACAGTTTGAATTAAAAATGAAATAAGTTCACTGAATAAAATGTGGAGTCACACTATTTATTACAGAATTATCGGCATTATTGCAAACAAAATCAAATATAAAAATAAATTTAGAATAAATAAGAATACATTTATTTTCTAAATAGCATTTTTATAACGTGTCAAAAATAAACAATTTACATAGGAAATGATATGTGTGTATTAAAAA
Source organism: Macrosiphum rosae (assembly GCA_016617965.1). Taxonomy (NCBI): domain Eukaryota; kingdom Metazoa; phylum Arthropoda; class Insecta; order Hemiptera; family Aphididae; genus Macrosiphum; species Macrosiphum rosae. The sequence continues at coordinate 9,029 of WHPZ01560877.1, forward strand.
GTTTATAATATTAAGTTCAGATTCTTAACTATTTAACTTATAACGGTATGATGAATAGGAACTAAAATAAAAATATATAAATAAGAGAATTTTTGTTTTGTGCACTTCATTACTACTTCATTGTAACGATACTTATTTTATTTTTTTATTACCTATAATCTATATAATATGCAAAATGAAATCATAAAATATTATTATTTATATTTTTAAATCTAAAGTAAGATAATTCATATTTGACCATTATAATTTATAACAATTTAAAAAACAAATGGAAATTCTAATAATAAAACATGTTTAGTTAAAAATTAAGATACAAATATCAAATGGCTTTGTTTACCTTAGATTTTTACAAGATAGTGGTATGTTTTAAATGTTTTTAATAATCATTTAAATACATGTTAAATTATGTTATAAAAAATGATTCAATTTAAATCCCCATCTTAACAACAAATTTTCTTACATAACGTTTCTCTGTAGTTTTTTCTCACACTTCAAAAAATTATCTGTGTCATCAATGAATAAACTTATCTAAAAACCAACCACGTATTACATTTATAAACAATAGGTAATACTACTTTAAACTTAAGAAGTATTATTTGTACTAAGTAAAGCATTTACAAACATGTATACAAAAAAATCGTGGTAGGTAAATAATTATAATTTTTGTTTCATGCATAACTTAAAGAAATATTTTTACAAATTTTAATTATAAATGAAATATAATAAAAATTGTTTTTATAATAATAATATTCATTTTATCAAAAACCTTTTCTGGGGGTTATAAATTTATGTACACATATTAAATGAATTTTAACTTCATTTTTGTATTTAAATTGTTTATTGCACAATTGACATCGGAACTGTGGACTTACGCCACATTCATATTTAACATGTCTTGACAGAGAAGTTTGATATTTATATTTCCGATTACAGCGATTACATGTAAATCTATTGAAGTTTCCTAAAAAAAAAAAAAAAATGTAAATACTTAATTATATACCTAATTATATTTAATAAAACCAAAAATTAAAAATATATAGCATAATATTGATAATTCCAAACCCCAAACCAATAGTTAAATATTAATTAGTATTTACATAAAAATGTATTAGAAAACAATTCATATTTAATAAAGTAAATTATTATAATTTTTTCATAAAGTTTACAGACATTGAGTTGGACAGTCATTTCCAGATAGATTGGCAATCGTTCTTAGTTGAAGAATTTGGATTTTCTTACCAAATATATCAACAAACAAACAACTGTCATAAAGCATTTTAAAACTAATATTACATTATTAATTCAAAAGTAAGTATACTTTTGTTATTTCAAAAATAAGAGATTTTATACATTTATGATAAACAATCTGATGTGGCACGACCGAAACACACCGCGACTAGTTTGAGCAATACTTACTGAAAAGTGCTACTGCCGCCATGCCAATCTATCTGGCAACAAATGTAATAGTTGTTTATATTTCTCCTGTAACCAACCATATAATATATTAATATACATAGATACAAATATAAAATACTCAACTCTACCAACAAGACATTAGAAAAGATTTTGTTATTTTGACATAAATAGGGTCAATTTCAATGGACTGAATTAAATAACTAGTTATTTTACATCCATTTGAGTTGTTACTTATGTTAAAATGAAAAGTACCTACCACTAATGAAATTACAGAGAATATGAAACATTAAAATATCAAAGGCTGTTCCTAACAAAGTTTTGTAAATACATTTGATATCTTAACCATTTAACCTGTAATCGTAGAATTAATACTACAATATTGTCATTGTGCATTACTTTCACTCAATTTTATATATGTGCAAATAATAAAAATACATTATTTATTATATTTTACTAACTATAAGAAACACACATTACTCCTATACTTTTTTAATGATAGATGTAATTAAAATAATAAAATAATCTTTTAACAAATTCAAATTTAAAACAATATTATTCAATATTTATATAAAATATTAACAGTTTATTAAAGATTACATTTAAAATTAATAACAAATCAAAATAAACAAACTTTTTTAAATACAAATAGGTACAATGTAAAATAAATTATATGATATATAATATATACTTATCCATATACATATATACAGATACATTGTTAATGTATCATAGAAATTGAAGAAAAAATAGTAAATATTTGCATGAAAACATTAAAAATCAAAGTACTAATATTAATATTATTAAATATGGCAGAATTAAGATGTTTCTTTGTCCACCTTAGCACAAGATAGTTATATGATTGTTATAATATAAAATTTGAAAATAATATTGAATTATATAAATATATAATTCAAGCATAATTTCAGAGCATTTATTACATTTTCTTAAAATCTTCTAAGCTTCCCTAAACTTTTCATGAAACTTATAGAAAATACTGAGATCATTGACAAATTTAAAACTACCTTGAATTTAGGAATGAGTCAAACTACAGTTTTTACAAACTCAAATTTAATATTTAACATAATGATATTTTCCTAAAACTATCTACTCTAAACTCAAAATATTGTATTCAAACTTCCAAACTTTTGAACATTAATTTAAAATAAAATAAATTTTTTTTTGTAACTAAAATACTATAAATTAGTTTAAATGGCTAATCCAAGGGTATGGGAGGGGGGTTCAAATCCTAATGCCAAAAAAATTATTCACAGAAATAAATAAAAATAAACCTTCATTATAAAATAATACAATTCTTCTTATTCCAACTAAAACATTATAAATACTTTAAATAGAATATGACATAAACGAAATACAAATTATTTTTATGATTATATAAATTTGATTAAGGTCCCATTTCAGTTACAAATTTATGTACAAATCCCATATGAGCTTTGAGCTCATTTTTATATTTGAATTGCTTGTAACATACTTCACATTGGAACTGTGGACTTACACCACATTCATATTTCTTATGTCGGGTCAAATTTCTGCGATACTTATATATGCGACCACAACCGCAAATGAATTCACATCGATTGTTTGGTTTACAACACCGTCTTATTCTACCTAGAACTGTATATTAAATAACACAATAAGTTTTGAAAAACATATCTTTTACATTATAATAAAATAAAATAAACCAATATTTCAATCAAGTTTAAGCTCATTTGATTACTAAAAAAATAATAAGCACTAATGCGATAACCAAACTTTAGGTTAGGTTATATTATATTAATATAAATATTGAATACAAAATATTCAACAATAAATTATAAAATACTATTAAAACTTTACAAAACACATTAAGATATAAATACATTACATATAATTTAAAATTCTAGTGTTAGAATATGATTCATTTTCAACAAATATACATAATAGTTTCATTAAAAAAAAAAAATCCACACTATAATATTGGATTCACTGTTTTTGTATTTGACATTAATATTACAAACATAGCTTTCCCTCAAAAATTAATAAAATAGCCAAATATTAAATCATACAAATCACTTAAGGATAACACATAATATGATACAATTAAATAAGCTTGAAATAGGATAATTAGATAAAATTACAATTGAAAAATGTATGCAAGGTTATAAATTCACAATATTTTCATGTAATAATATTTATCTAGATTTTGAATAAAAATACCTATTTCATAGGAATAAGATAGAATATTTTATTTTAGAAAATAAGATATCAGCCACGATATATTGAAGACATTTAACAAATATAATTCCTGGCAAAGTTGTATAAGTATACACTAATAATATCCATTGATCCCTTGATAACTAAAAAACTTTACAAATAGAATTTTATTTTTAAACTTGAGTTGAGTATTATGGTGGTAGACTATTTATATATATAAAGTATTAAGATTTTTTAGTTAACAATTTTACTTTTATAAGTTACACATGTTTTGAACATTTTAAACTTTTTCACTAAACAATGTTCTTAAGACACTGTTGGCACAACATAAATTATAAAACTGTACATAAATCAATAATATTTATTATATAATGTTTATAACATACAACAAAAATGTTTATTGCTTTTAGACCAGCGATTTCCAAACTTTTTCTGGAGGTTCCCTTTTGAACTAAATTTAGCTATGGTCCCTGTTGTGAATACCACAAGGAACATAAATAAAATAGGTAGTCTACTGTACAGGACTTGTTGAGAGTGTAATAGTAATGAATGTGTTATAATATTTGAATTGAATGATAAATATGAAAAATAATTCTCAGCAGATATGTTTTGTCATTTTAACTAAAAAATAATTTGCATATTTTCAGGATTTTGATGAATTATGACAAAAGTTTAACTTTATATGAATATAAAAAATAATAGCGCCTATGTTTTTTAGTATTTTCGAACTGCTATTAAAGCAACTTATGAAGGTCATTTCATTACATATTCACGCTTTTTTACTAGGTGAAAAAGTTTTTATCGACAATAATTTAAAAAAAATATTAAACAATTAAAAAATTTCTCAGGGCTATGAATGCTCAAAAAGTGTCAAAATATTTCAAAATGTTATATATTATATGGAAAATGCTGATATACATTTTTGGTAAACATTTCAGGAGCCTATAAGTTATTACTTATTAGTTTTTGCATAGAAATTCAAACCCCCCCCCCCCAAGCTATCAAAAACTACTGCGATTTTTTTTAATTTTTAATCTGAGGTCATGTTTTTTGTTAAGGTGGGTGACATATTAAGTTTGAATTGCAGCTTAAGCCGAACATCCTGACTCTCATTTTCATAGGATTTAATTTGAAACGTCAAAAACTAATTTCTTATGAGATTTGGGTCCCTGGAGAGAGCTTACAGTGCCTTTGTGAACACAGCTTGGGAACTGCTAGTTTAAACAAAAATTTTTTAAATATCATAAATAATGACAAAAATAACTAATACATATAAAAATAAAGGAACTAACAAATTGATAATCAACATCAACACAAAATACGATGTACAGTTCGCATATGACCCCTTAAACTTGACTTTTGTGTGAAAAAGTTGCTACAAATTTTACACTGGAACTGTGGTGGTACACCACACTGGTATCTTTGATGCTTTTTTAAATTCCTCACATATTTGTACTTTCTGTAGCATCGTACACAAACGAAACAAAAAGGACCGAGTTGCAAATGTTTAGGAGTTGGTGGTTGTTCATTGCACCATTGAGCTAAAAAAATTAATAAATATTAATATAATGTTTATATAAAATATACTATAACAGAAAATACAAGAACAAAAAAAGATAAATTTAAATTTAAAAAATAATTATCAAAAATTTGAAAATAATTTCAAGCATAAAATATTTAGTACGGTTTTACCCATAAACCAGATTTTAAGACCTTAACATTATTAAATTTTATAAAAAAAACCTCAAGAACTGATTTCAGACTATATTGTATAATAATACCTAATCATTATTTTAAATGTGCATATATGTTATAATTTTCTTTATTGATATTTAAATTAATTATATACATTTTATATCAAAAAAAATTAAATATTATTATTAATAATATTTATCTATGATTTGTTTCAATGTATTAGTTTATTATTGGATCAACATGCGTGTATAAGGAAAGCACTTTAACATACACAAAATAAATAACTAATTACAACCAAAAATAAAACGTTTTAATTTTTTTTAATTTATAAAACATCAGATTACAAAAAATATATTATAATAATATACAATATTATTTATCATAGAAGATTTTAGTATAGGTAGATATTTAAAATTTTTATTATGTTCATTTTATAAATTAGAATCATGTAATGTATGCATGTGTGTAATACGTATACTCATATAGCAGACACTTCTTAATATGCTTAATTTAAAATATCCATTGTAATTATTATTAAAACTTACTAATACTAAAAATTATGACATAATACTATCTAACACAAAATAATAGTTAAACTGTAATTATAGTAGTACAAATTAATACAATATTTGTAGTGTTTATATATAAGTATTGAATGTTAAGAACATCTGTATTTAAATTAACTAAAAATTGTTCAGCATTTTATTAAAAGTTATGTAATGGATAGATGTATATTATAAATTATACACACTATATAATATATAAACATTACTTTTTAATAAAAATAAACCTACAGAATTTATTCAAAATGTTTTTTTCATTAACGCATTCATAAAATTTTCCTATAAAAAACAATGAAAAACTTTCTTTCATTTTTTTTTTTTTTTTTGAAACTTTAAATTCTTCTTTAAAATTATTATTTTATTTTGAGTAGAAACAAAAATCATAGTAGAACATAAAATAGTGGCATGTCAAAATTATGTTGATTAATGGTTATGGTACATACTTTATACTACCATCACCTTAATAATCAAACCCTGTTTTAGTATTTTTTATTATTATTTAAAAAGAAATACTTTATTATCAAACATATTATGAGTTTTAGAATAAAAATATTAATCTCAGAAGTACTATAAATTGTAAATTAAACATCATATTTCATAACTTATAAACATAAGTATCATGATAGTAAATAATATATGAGTGTATATTATATATATGTATATTTATATACTATATACATGACTTAATATACTAATATATAAATGTATATGGATATTGATTAATATGTATAACAAACTTACGTTAATAAAATATTTATGTATTAATTCACTTTAACTAAATAATCATATGTACATCTGCTAAATGAAATTTCAGAGTAAATGTATGTCGAAAACATTTTCCACACATGCTACACTTAAACATTGGCTGAATACCACATTCAAATTTCAGATGACGGTTTAATGTGCATTTTTGTTTGTATCTTCTTCCGCATCCTTTAGGGCAAAAAAAAATTGATTTCTGATCTAAAACAACATTTTAATACAGTTTTAGTCAAGTCAAAATCAAAAAATAATTAAAATTAATTTAATATTAATACTCTAATGAAGTAATAAGCATGACCTGTTATGAATTCCTTGAATTCTCAGGGGCAAAACAATGATGATAAATATATTAACACATTTATTTCTATAATATTACATACTAAGCCACTTAAATATTTTATGAAATTCATGCATTTACCACCAAGCACCCACACACCTAATATTTTACATTTTTAAAGAATTTAGTTTTTGTAGACAAGTTTCAACTTATATAAAAGTTACTCATATTTTCATTACGGTAAATCTAAGATAAAAATCTTTATTTTTTATGGATAACTTCAAATTTAAAAATGTTCAACATAGAATAATCCAAGTATTGATAATGGATCTTTTTTTTTTTATAAATGCAGTAATTTATCATCAAATTAAAATGAATGATAATATTACTATAAATAATATCCCATCATCCTGTACTAAAGTAAACAAATAGAAAAACACTAACTTTGTATCAAATGCAAATTTGTACTATGATTCTTTCTCTAACCTTCTAGCTCCACACACACAATGTCACCACTCACCATCAATAAAACATTATATTCTCAATGTTTTGTTGAAGTATAATTGGGGTAAGAAAATATTAAATTATTATCATAATATATAAGAACAGAACAGTTTGATAATAATAAAATTTAATGGCTGAAAGTACTAACCCTAATACAGATAATAAAGTGCTATAAACATTAAAAAAAATGTGTATATTTGTCCATTTATCAAAATATATTTATTTTATCAAATCTCTCATGCCAATGACGAATATCAGTAATAAGTAGGCTGGCTGGTTAGCTGACATTTATGTTTAATAAATAATTAAATCATTTAATTACTTTATTTTATTACATAAGTATATTATGTATGATGACCTATTCATAAAATTAAAATCAATGGTGAACTACCTACTAATAACATGCATTTCATTACAAACAAATAATTTAACTTATAATATTTATATTAAATTTGAAATACATTCTTAACAAACAATATAATATTAAGTACTGTTGATGATACATGGGCAATTAGACATACACGTAACAGACTTCAATTATACTTTTGAATTTCAATAATAAAAAGAAAGGCTATAACCTGCTCTAAAATAGAATTTCCAAGTTTGTCAATAATTAATCATAATACCTATAATATAATATGTAAAACCAATTGGTAAACAATTGTTTAAAATATATTTTTATTATTTAATATATAATATTATTAAATTAAAAAGAATATACAATATACAATTTGAGAAATATAACCAAATATTATAATTAATATCATTCAGACAGAATAATATTATAATATATTACTGATATGGCACATATAATAATATAACAGATAAACTCTATAACAATAATAATTTATGATTTAGCCTCGTTGGAAAGATACAAGCAAAAACCTCTGTTAGCATTTTAATGTTTTATCTAGATAATTATTTTAAAAAGAATTTGAAAATCACAAATCATCAGCAACGGCACAACTAGGCAAGGCTAGCTCCCTCTGATGACGATTTAGTCCCTCCCCAAAAAAATTCATTATCGATTTACATGTAAGCCCTCTATAGGTTATTTTAAATAAACAGTATTATTAGATGGGCTGTAGACCCCACAGAATTTTAACCCTAGTTGCGCCTATGATCATCGGCACACCCAAAGTATTACCATAACCATTATTTTAAAATACTACTACTTTTATACATTTGAAGTATGAATTTTTATATAACAAACAGACCCTTTACCATTCATTTTATATTCACCTAACCATTGTTTATTCATTGAGTAATACTAAATAAATCTTTATACTAGTGTTTAATATTAATATATTAATAAAACAATTAATGGACGATTGATATAAAAAAAAAAAATCACATGTAAAACAAAAAATAAAATAATAGGTTCTATATTTTAATAAAATTAAGACTCTAAACAATATAAACTAATTTATTTTCAATTTCATATTAGAATATTTTATCAACTATTAAATACAATAATAAATGAAAATATTTTGGTTACTTATATTAGTTTCACTATATTTTCAATCAATCATAGAAATACTTTTACCCGATTATTTTTTTATATAAACACACAATTTAAATTTTTAGTTAAATAACTTCTCTCTGGCCTGACAATATGAAAAAAATTCATCACGCCAAGGTAACTATTAATTAAAAACATAAATTTGCTATAAACAATATAAACTACATAATATAGCTATGTATACGTATCATGTGTATTTTAAAGTTAATGCGTTGCTTAAAATATTTACTACAAATAGTGCATTGAAATTTTGGTTTCACACCACATTCAAACTTCAAATGCCTTGCAACACTACCTCTATGTTTATACTTCCGGCCACATTTATTTGGGCAAAATATGTCATCTTTATTATCTTCTGAAAAAAGAGCACTCGTTCGTCCTGTTAGAAAAATAAGTTTTAGACAAATAAATACACAGTTAATATAGCAATGAATTCATGATTTATTAGTGAACTTCTTAAGCTGACAAGCCGGTTAGCTGACACCAAATTTAAAAATATATAACACACCTGATATAATAAAATAATCGTATTTTTTAGATTTGACCAAAACTTCTGATAGTTATTTGTTCACTTAAACATGAGAAAATAGTATAATTAATACAAACAAATGAAGTACAGTTCAACTTTACAAAAATAAATGTATAAACAGCAATACAATTTTAATTACATTATAAACAGCAATACAATTTTAATTACATTATAATTACACAATAATAATAATTTTCTCAATAACTTTTATTTTTTTAATTTTCGTACATGGTTTGAACTTCTATATAAAAAAAATTAATATTTTTAATATTTTTTTGATATACCTACTGATTTGAATAAGGTATTTTAATATTTTTATTGAAATCTCTAATTCTATATTCAGAACAAGTAAAAACTTGTAAAAATTTTGATGGTAAGGAACATATAAAATGAATGGTTTTTTATGCATAAAAATTGAAAGTTTAGATAATAGGAGTTAAGTGATATTATGATACATATGTGTGGTCTCAGAACTTAGCTAAACTTAATTTGCTAATTAACAACATGAACAATTGTTCAATATAATACACCAACATTTTTAAAAAACTAGCATTTTACTTCAGAATATGAAACATTAGGTATTTCATGTCATATGGGTTTTCATTTTTAAAAGTATAAAATATTCAGAGATCACGAACATAAAAATAATAAAAAGAAAATTAGTTTTTCGCAAAACTATATTTAAATAATAAACGATATTATATCATTTTTTTTTTTCAAAATCACAATAATTTACTTAGATACTTAAGTGTACCGGTAAAATGGATCACCATGCATGTGTTTTTGTATATTTATACAATTATTGTTATTAATCAATTGTTTTTTTCCTCAAATGTTAATTGTTATGTAAGTCATAAACCATCACTTTATATTATTATTGTTTATACCTATTGAATTCAAAATTCATTCAATTTAAATAAAATAAAAAAGTTCATAATGTAAACATTTTACTTAACTTAATGAAACACATACATCATTCAAGAATGTTGGGAGATAATAATATGTTATGCATGTTTTTCATGTGGAGTTTGTAACTAATTGGTTGCTTAAATGATTTTCTACAAGTAGTGCACTGGAACATTGGAATTACTCCACACTCATACTTGCGGTGGGTATACAACCCTTGGCTATACTTATACTTACGTCCACATCCATTTGGACAGTGATAGTAACTGTCAGGTTGTCGAACCATTCTATTGTCACCTAAAATGTATATACGAATATATATATATATGCATATGTATTTATATAATATTTATTATATACAAATACATATACATATACCTATTTATTATATATTTATTTAATATAATGTATAATTCAAAAATTAAAAGTAAAAACTAACAAAAAAAATTTAAAAATTTAAGTCAAGAGTTATAGGCAATGCCCTACTTACTAAAACAAAGTACCTACAAGATAGTTAAGTTAACTTATAATAATTGTAAAAATGTTAATATTTTCAATATATTATGTTTATTATAATAAATTATAATTATAATTATCATACAAAATTAGTTTATACAGTAATGCTATTAAATAAAAGGGATTTTTACTTTAATTGTTATTTTTAATGGATTGTAAAAATGTACCATGGTACCTTTTCGAATTACTTACAGTTTCAATGAAAATACTCCTAGAAGATATTAATAATTACAAAGACTAAACACAATCATTTAGTTATAAAGTCTGATGACTGAATCTTGTCATCTAAAAAACCTTAAGAGAAATTTAAGTTCATTGCTGTAAATTTAAGGGCATATTTTTCATTAGTGTCAAGATAATGAACAATTTAATAGAACTACTTGTTTACTTATTTGGTACCACCTAGATGACATTCAATAATGATATACATTTCAAGATCAGCTTGTAGAAATGAGCAGTATTAATGTAACAAAGAAGAATATCTTCAAGTCATCACTATAAGCGTGCGAACCATAAGCTTGACAACTATGTTTTTTAAGTGCATATGAGCATGATTATATGGGCAATAAATGGTGTTAATAACAATAAATATTAACTGTGTGTTGTATAGTATACTAAAATAATCGTTAATACATTTAATGTGGAAAAAATATAACAGTTTTAAATTATAATTCTTCTCTTATAATCTTGGTAAAAGACTAATGACTACTATTAAATATTTTATAGTATCATAGGTGTAATAAAGTATAGTAATGTTAATTTATAAATTATATTAAGAGGACGTCACACTCGCATGTGTTGTACAAATGAACAACATATTAAAAACTGTTTTGCACTGGACAATTTTACTCTTTCTGTATTTATGGTAGAATTACGAAAGTTCCACAACGCATAGGGATGAACTGTAACTGTGCAGTATTGTTTTTATTACTTGAATAACATAAATACATTTAAAGTTTTCAGTTTGAGAACAGTAGGTTTTTTTGTTCTTTTCATTCAATTATAAAAAATTATTGGTTAGTGCTAACAAAAATGAAAACACTACAACACAGATACACTTCTTTTCTATGCGTTGTGGAATTTTGGTAATTCTACTATAAATACAGAGAGATTAAAGTTGTCCTGCTCAAATAGATTTTGGTATGTTGCTAAATTGTAAACATGAGACAACATATACGGGTGTGAAGTCTTCTTAAAGATTTTTGTAATTGATGTAATTTATTGCAGTGATCATATGATCAGTGATCTTAAGTGGTTATATGTGCATTTGATAGTAGTGGTTAAAAAAAAATTTTACCCCCCATCCCTGGTTGAAACAAAAGCTTAAGCTCAAATATACTGGTTGAACAGAAAGATCTGACAATAAAAAAAAAATTGATACTAGTTAAACGGATCACAAAAATTGTGAAAGGTTTAAGGGTACTAAATAATTTAAGAAATATACTGACGTCAAGAAATTACCAAAAATAATATTTTGAAAAGTTATTACTTTTTAAAAAAATTTACTTAAAAAAAATATCGATATTTTAAAATATCAACTACTTCACTTAGATAAATACTTTTACCATCAAAATTGTTCTTATAATCAAATTTACAAATTAACTAATTTCAGTATTAAGAAATATGAATGAAATTTGAAAAAATGTATACTATAATTAAAATAGCACAAGTGTTTGTAAATTATATTAAAGAAAAAACATTTAAAAATATTGATTATAACAAAAATAATTGCATTAGTCAGTTCTAATAATAATGCCTGTTACACTAATGGTCCTCACCAAATATAAGCAGATTGAGTGGTGTAAAAATAGAAGATTAACTAACAAGAAAAAATAATCGTGGCAATTTTACATTTTGTTTATTCTTCTTATTGTATTGGCAGTCCATTATTTATGTTAAGTTTATAGGAATACAGGGTTGATATTTATACTTAAAATAATGAAATCAAAAAATGAAAAATTATTATATATGTATGCCAATTCTTAGCAAAGCTCGGATTACATTAATATGAAAAACAATTTGTTAACATCAAGCTTTACTTTTCTAATATTTTGCAGTTTTTTAAGATTTTTTCAATATTTTTTAATAAGTTAAAAAATTATTTTAATTATAGTATCTGGATTAATTTAGTTAACAGTACATACAACTTTTCCAAATTAAAAAAATCTAAGATATCATCATTAATCTAAATCTAAACTAACAAGACATATTTTTAAATATTAGACATATATAATGGTCAGTAAACTATTTTTATTTAGATCATATCCAATAGAAATCATACCTATACATTATTGAAAATATACCTTTTAATTATATTTTAATGTAATAAAAACTGTTTAAAGAGTAAACAAAATTATAGTATAGAGTTTTTAGAAAACTGATTATAAATTATATAGAAAATGCAAATATATCAATCTAATTAATTTATTTTAAATCAAGTATTTTTCATGCAGATTTTTAGAGAATATACAAAATTGTACATATATTTATATTTTGGTAAGAAAAAAAATATTTCAACATTTATTTAATAATTATATATTTTTACAATCATATACATTATCTTTATATTATGTACATTTATTGTATATATATTAGGAACTAGAGGCAAATGAGACAAATGATTAACATCAAAATTCAAAGGTTAGGTGCTAATATACATTAATACATTTTCAGCTTTATAAATTAAAACTAATTTTGCTATGTTTATTGCCCATGTGCATTTTATAGCTGATTGGCTGTTTGAAGAACTTGTTGCAAATTTGACAGTGAAACTTTGGGCTAACGCCACATTCAAATTTTAAATGTTTTAATAAGGAAGGGCGGTGAACATATTCTCGATCACAGTTATAGTTTGGACACGTATATTTACCTGTAAACAAATTTAATGAGTCCAGACTTAATATATGTGTATATCATATTATATACCTATACTAATTTACTAGCAAACATTTTATATTATAATGTTTTTATTAATACTTAGCAAGAAAAACGTGCACATGCTAAAATTATAATAAAAATAATCAGGTTAAATAATAATATAAAGCACAAATATTTATTTTATATAAAATACAATTTTTGTATAAATTCTATTGAATTAATAGTAGTATTAATAGTAATAATTAATAGTATTTATAAAAAAAAAAAAATCATTTATTTGAATTACCAAAATTAAGTTTGCTCTCAAATTTTATATTTACTAATAGTCCCTGGCAAATGTATCTAATGCGCAATTAATTTAAAAATATATAATAAGTTGGAATAACAATGGAAAAACTATATTTTGAAAAATGTGAAAAATAAACAAAATATAGTAACATAATATGTTTATTATTTATTACAAAATAATATTGGTTTTTAGATACTACTATTTTTCCTGAAAGATCTATTACTTTTTTTTCAGAAAAAGTTAAATTGTTGTCTCTGTCTTACACACATACGACATAACACATTTGTGTTCATCAGTTTCAACAGTAAGCCATTAGTTTTGATATTAGAGTGAATTGACCTACTACCTATCAAATTTTTAGGCAAGAACATTATCTAAGCTTAAAACATCAACTTCAGTATTTTAATTTTCAAGCGAAATATAAGCATTTTTAATTTGTAATATTTCACATACCCATGGCTTGCTTGAAAATTAAATTATCAAAAAAATCGCAGACGCCTTAAGAATATTATAGTAGAATAATATTCTTACCTACAACTTAGATAATAAGTTGATTCACTCTAATATCAATACTAATTGTACACTATTGAAACTAGTGAACGATAATATGCTATGTCGTACGTTTGTAAAACGGAGACAACAAACACATGGGTAGCGTCCTCTTAACTGTGAAGAATACATAACTTTAACTTACTAATATTTAACAAGAATGAACGGAAATAATAAAAATTATATTTTCTAAAAAAAAATTAAATATAATAAAATATTATAAAATTTAGAATGTGAATAACCAATAGGCCATCAATAAACTCACTACCAAGTTTAAGATACTATTTAAAAATCCATACCTAATTCTCTATAACACACTACATACATATTGTGTCTCTAGTCGTCTGTGTCATTAGTATCAAGCTTTTTACACTAATACAAATAAATATATTATTATTTTTTATCAATAACTTTTTTTTTCTAACTTAAATTAAATAAATTTTAGTTTAAAGTATAATATTTTATTTAGAAATAACCAACACAAACCTACTTAATCAAATCACTGTTTTTTAAATATATCCTTGTACCAAAAACACGGTCATAGAATTATTTAACATCAAGTAACACTAATAATAATTGACAATTTTTAATGAATTACATATTATTATCCTGTGGTGGATTGCAGACTTTGCGAGGTATGAACGTAATTACGAATGTTTTATTAACACATTGTTTAAGATGTGCATGTGTAGGTTCCCAGGACCACGGTCGAAAAATTAGCCTTGGGAATATCATTTTTACTAAGTTATATAGTTTTGACCAAATAACTCAGTATTACAGGTCTAAAATTATATTCAATCATAACCAATAGCAACCATACAATAAACAAAAATATATTATTATTTAGTTTATTATTTTTTTGCTGTACAGCTGGCGCCACTGATGTATTTTTTCCATACAATATCCTACTTTTCTGGTGGATTTTCATAAAATTTTCTTTCATAGAAACCTTGTCCTGACAATAATGATTACAACAGAATAAAAATCAGTCAAATCAGTTGAGCAAAAATAACATAATAACACATAGTAGGTGTATAAAGACTATATCTGCCGATGGAGTATGTAAAGACTATGTCTGCCCATAGAGTATATAAAGACTACGTCTGCTCATAGAATATATAAAGATGAGGTCTGAATATAGATTAAATAAAGACTATGTCTGTCCAGAGTATATAAAGACAACGTTTATAATATTAATGCAACGGTCTGAGACAAAATCTCAGATATCATTACATTTTTTTTACTTATTTATTAGACTTTTCAAAAATGTTATTTCATACAACCCTTGCCTTCACAATTACGAACTGAACAATAAAAAATTATTCAAATCAGTAGAACCGTTTTTGAGTTTTTGCAAGACTAACGGACAGCAATTCATTTTTATATTTATATAAAATAATAATAAGTAAAACAATAAAAATAATTATCTGTTGCTGATTTAGATCATTGAATTGAAAATCCTATGAAACAAATTTATCACTTTCCTTAGTTAATTTGGAAAGTCGCAGTGAAAATATGTATTAACTTAGACGTTCCCTAATAATAACATTATGATAATATTGCATATTTGTGCTTAAAAAAACTTTCAGTATCAGAAAATTTTTTTCTAAATATATTTATAATCGTTCAATGCAGCAATTTCAACTGCTGTATAAAACTATGAACACCCCACCCAGCCATGCTTACTGTAATCATACGCAGCCGGGTATTCAAAATCCTGTCAATATATTACATACCTAAATAACAAAATAGTTTAATTTAATAGTTTATTCTTTATAATTTTTAATATAATAGTACATTATAATAGAGTATATTATATCTAAAATAAAAAATCTATATTATAACATGAAATATTGCCAATTGACATTACAAATCATCATTACAGATCATTTTTCTTCCTTATTAAGCGGGAATGTGGTACTGACCTCACTTGCCCTGACTGCACGCCACTACTTGACACCTAAATATCAAATATTGTGGTGGTAAAATTTATATTTTTAGCAACTGTGCATATAATTTGTGTATATATATTTACTTGAACAATTATGATATATGAGTATTTCCTTGTATAATATAGACACATAAAATAAAAATTTTATACTTTATTTAAAAGCACTTATTGAGTGTTATGCACCAGAACTATTAAAATAAACTCATTTTTATAATGTCTTTTCACAATAGAAATAAAAAAACTTATACATTATTTTTGTTGACAAATGTAATTAAATAGGTATTTTTAATTAAATCTGCCATCACTTAGTTTCATAGGTTAGATTAGGTTAAGTAACCTTACAATTATAATAGGTTAGGTAAATTATAACACGTTTGATTTTATTCACATTAAGGACAGATTTATAATTAAAAATATTAAAATACATGATTAATAATAAAATAAATAAATTGTAATCTGTGTGGTTCTTAATTTTCTGTTTATTTTGCAAGAGATAAAATAATTTTCCAAGAATTTAATTAAACTGTACAGTATT
The DNA here is from genome assembly GCA_016617965.1 of Macrosiphum rosae. Taxonomy (NCBI): domain Eukaryota; kingdom Metazoa; phylum Arthropoda; class Insecta; order Hemiptera; family Aphididae; genus Macrosiphum; species Macrosiphum rosae. Next base: position 26,131 of record WHPZ01560877.1, read on the forward strand.
TTGAATGAATAGTTACAACATTTAATTAAACTCAATTGAATATATAACAATTTAAATATTAACTATTTAATATTTTTCAATATTTAACAAATACTTACCTTCAAAACAAAAAAACCCCATCAAAATAAAGAAACAAATAAAAACTCAATCAAATAATTATCAATTATACTCTTATTACTTATTACTATATTATAATAAATATATCAGTTACATAGTACTCGCTAATTATCGAACAAGATACATTGAAAAATTAAAATAACATTAAGAGGAGTGAAGCGCAACAGTGGTCTATCCGATATTATTTTTAAATTAATAAAAGCTAATGAAATAATATAAAAATATTTTAATGCAACACCACGGCCTATCTACGTTTTTTTTTTTTAATTGTACACTAAATTAGTATTTATATTATATATTGTGTTGTTGCATCGATAATTTTATGTTTCGTGATTATGCAAAAATACCGCCTAATTATGCCCATTAATCTTTTGATGCAGCATAGACCACTTTGCACTCCTTCCCTTTTAAAGTAGTTAACAAATACATAAGTAGATTGCTTTCGTTCTTTTTCTTCAAATAAAAATTTTGTGAACTGATATTACGTGACTTTTTAAATGTGATTTATGTTTAAACATTTTACTGCATATACTGCACTGAAACTTCGGTGCCACACCACATTCATATCTTAAATGTGCTTTTAAAGTAGACTTGTGCTGATACTTACGTCCACATCTTAGACAATTTAATAAATTATAATCTGAAAGAATTTTATATAAATTTTTAGTAGATTAAAAACATTTAAAGTTTTAAAATAAATAAATTGTTAATTGATGTAAGCACAAGCAAAATTAATCTTCTACATATTATAAAACCTAACCTATCCTAACCAGGTTACCTTAGTATAAATATTGTTTAGATAAATAATTTCAACATTTTCCTAACAACAATGTTTTATATTTATTTATAGTGTCTGAATAAAATAAATTATAAACTGTACGGTTATATTGAATAAAATATCAGAATGTAAGTTTTCATTGTATTTTCTGTTATTGAACCTATTATTTTCTAAGTGTTCAGTGATGTTAAGCAATTTAAAGTGATAAGTAGAGCTAAGGACTTAATGTATTGAAAATCACAAAAATATGCATTCAAATATCATCAAATATGTACAAAAAAAGATATTTGCATGCGATTAATAATATAACACAAACCAGTTATGTAAAGAAGAATATTTTTACAAACAATGTGGATTACCGTGAAATTTTAACCACAAAAACAAACAAATTTTTTTTCTGAAATATTTTGAAATTAATTTATTATTACTAATTGTAATTTTAATAATTATAGCAATGATAGTAATTATATATTTAATATTGATGCCATACAAAATAAACAAATAAGTTATTATCTAATATTATATTAGTATTGTTGACAATTTTATCTATTTAATGGTATATGATTTACTAGAATGCCACTTAGAATTTCAAAGTCTGTCTGTTTTCCTACACTTGCATTTATTTGTTTTGTAAATCTTTTTACAAATGCATTGATTAACCATATTTAAGGTATTTTATTAACGTTATTAGAATAAATTGTTTTAAAATATTCATAATATTATACAATTTAACATAATTAATTACCATTGTTTTTTTCCATGAAAATAACATAATTAAGTTATATTGTTAGTATATATTATCTACTTAATAAATTGAATACAAAATGTTGCACAAAAAATAATGTTTCTATTTACAATTAAAATTACCTAGGCAATGTATAACAATATAACAATTATTTATGCAAATATGCAATTAAAATTATAAATACAAAACAAAATATATATACTCAAAGTAAATTGTAATGTAATTATGTATTTATTATATTATATTGGTTAGTTGGTAATCATCATTAAATAAAAATATGTAAAATCAATAAGTCCTGAGCCCTAGCCCTAGTGTTCAAATGTGTTATATGTGTTCTGATTATTTTAATTAATATTAGTTATAAGATTTATTCATAAAAATGTGTGGGGTAAAAATAAAAGATAATATCTGGATATAACTTTTCGTCTATTAGTTTGGAAATGCAACAACAATAGACAATTAGATTTAAGTATAACTATTCATACAAGGTTTATGATATACTTAATACATATACAATTTGTATATGAATACAGGTCATTTTATATATTTAGTAATCGAAAATAATTATCTTATATGTATATTTTTTTACTGAAAATATTATTTTTGAAAAATTAATATAATTATATTTGAAACACTGTTTTTTTAACTAAATTTTAGTCATCACATTAACATTAATTTTATGAACAATTAAACATTTTTCAGTTAGTACATATTATGTAAGGTTCAATATATTAATCACATATTTAAACAAAATAATAATTTATATTAATTTATACTAAATTAATTAAAATTACATGTTTTTATTTTATTTTTTCTATAGAATTATCTGTATTTATTTATTATCATAATCTTATGAATAGCAAACATGTGGTTTTTATGGTGAATTGGTTGCTTAAAGTTTTTACCACAAATATTACACTGAAATTGAGGTTTGACCCCACACTCGTACTTCATATGTAGTTTTACAGCTCTTTTTGATTTATATTTACGACCACACATTTTTGGACAGTAGAATAAACAACCCAAGACATCGGTTTCTATCACCCAACCATCTAAAGAATAAAATATAAAATATGAATTAGGTACTTGAGTTAAATTAAAAATCCAAGTAAAATCTATAAACACATACTAAAACTATATAAACTATAAGCTTCATAAGGATATGAAATATTACTTTTGGCATAAATACATAATATACAATTATGAATTTAGGACTTTTCCCAAATTTAATACAAAACATTGTAATAAGGGAAAATTTTTTTTTTTAAAACAATAAACATAACTTTAACTAACTTTTTCATTTAAAATATAATTATAATATGTCACAAAATAAAAACCAATATAAATTAAAATAAAACTGTGAAATGTATTTATTTATTTTTATTTATTAATATAAAAGTGCATAAAAAAGATTTCCATATTTCTCATTAATAGCCAAGCTGCCGAAGCAGGAAAAAGGCAAATTAAAAAAAAAAATTCCACATTTTTTACTTTTTTTTAAATATAAGTTTTTAATTAAATTACATTTTGATAATTTCCAATCAAACAATTATATTTCAGGTTATCACTAATCTTGTGATATAATATATATATACATTATGTTAATTCCAAAGGTAGATACTAGTTTTCTAAGAAAAAAACTAAAAGTAATTCAATAAAATGTTTTAAACAAAGTAGTAATAATGTTATAAAAATACTTTGACGAAGAACAATAATTGTTTTATTCCTCAGGCATTGCTTATAAATTATGTAATAGGTAACATTATCAACCTCTGGTTAAATAAACTGAACGTAGAATTCAGTTAATTAATTTATAAATATTAATATAAATAGGCAACTAACTCAAACCATCCTGAAATGCATTTGTTTAATAATCAATATCCAAAATATTGTTTAAGTAAATATTATTACAACTAAAAATTCATATGCAAAAGTTAACTAATTTATTATAAACAAAAAATAGTACCGACTGTGATAACTTTATTAAGTTAAAACTATACAGATATTCTAAATATTAAAAATAATAAAAAATTTTAAATCTATGTTCTAAACAACTATAAATATAAACTGTTGTTCATAATATAAAATTAAATTAGTTACAATACATTTCATATGAATTGATATAAAATGCCGAGGGATCTAAATCAAAGTATGCCCAAACTAACCTGGTTATGAATAAAAGTAAACTATGATTAGCTCATACAAATGTATTATAATATAATTATAATACCTAATTTTTTAATAAGTTAATGCAGTCTACACAGTTTAAATTACTGTAAAAAGTAAAAATTCTGAAGGACACAATGAATGTTATTCATAAAGTGCAATATAATATTTAGCTAATAAGTACATAAGAGTATCTTACTGTAGGTCCCACATATTTACTATAATATTATGTAGTTTTCTACTAAAACTGTTTCTTCTGTTTCTCCCTAACTAATTGTGAATTTGGCATATGATTCAATTGTCTTTCCTTTACCACAATTGCATTAGGTATAATTTTCCAATATAAAAGCCTTTTCCTTATATTTTCCTATAGATATAAATAATTCAACAATTAATTATTTACATAAATTACCCCTAAAAATTGGACACCTAATAATTTTATTCAACACAGAATAAAAATAAATATCTAGAGGTGTGTAGGGATTGGTGCAATGTGTAATCTACCGACCAATTTGTAGTCGGACGTATGGTCTACCGACTAACTTTTTATACATGATACTCAAAATAGTCATAACTTTACTAAAATATTACTTATTAAGTTTATCTTTAAATCTGATAAAAAATCATCAAATATTTGAATTTCTACTAAGTTAAACGATTGCTACACCATTCATTTTTTAGTTAGCCCAATACCAGACAAGTCTTATTATTTTCATTAGAGCAAAAATACCATAACATTTACAATTGATGTCAATGCAAGTAAAAATTGGATTTCCTGGTGAATTATTTGTCTGGCATTATATTTTAGTACCTGTCACATTTTTTTAAAAGTGCTGTCCAAATGTTTTTATTACTAGTCCTTATCATTTCATGTAATTATCCACCACATTAATTGCAATCAATATTCTTTTACAAGAAATAATATTATTATGACTATTTTCAATTAAAAGGTTTTAATATTCAATACGCTTAACATCATCCACAGTTATGTTTCGTTGTTGTAGCCCAATTAATTAATTTTTAAACAGATATCATTTTAAAATCATTTAAGTACTATTACATATAATGTAAATATCAGTTATCAGTAGATCACGCGTTCTACCTATAATGCTTTATCGTATTTAGCTGTTTGTTGGTAGATCAGACATTGGACTAGTCCCTAAAAGACAAATAAATAAATTAAAGTAGGTAGTAGGTACTAGTGTCTAAATTACTTTTCATAAGTAATTACTTATAATCGTGTTAAAATTAAAATAAATACATAGATTTATATGAATTTTATTAAATACAAATTTTAAGTTATGCTGTGTGCAGGGTTGGGCATATCATAGTTACGTGTAACTAAGTAATGTAACTCTGTTACTTTTGTAACTTGTAGCTAGTTACAAATTTTTCTGTAACTTTACATGAAAGTTACAAGTTACAATTAAAAAGTTTCCACAAATAAATTAAGTAACTTGCCCAACCCTGGTTTTGTGTACTTGCAATATTATTACAACACAATCCCATGATCTCGAATCATATGAACTTTAAATGTACATTTATGCTTATAACTTTTATGACACACTTGGCAGTGAAATTGTGGGTCTACTCCACATTCATATTTAAGATGAGTATACAATGCTGTTTTTGACTTATATTTTCGGCCACATTTGTTGGTACAGAAAAATACATCTTCATCATCTAAAAATGCATTTATATATTCTATAAGTTGATGAGGTAAGACAGTTAATATAATATAGATTTCATAATAGTTCAATAAGTATAGGTTTACTATCTAGTATTTATATTAAACATAGTACACTTAATTTGTATGGTGTATATGTATACAAATATAATTAATTTAAAATACATGCAAATAATTAAAATAAAATACAACATATTGGGAAGCAAGTATGCACTGTTAAAATATAATCAAAAATATGTATTTAATTTATTGATTTAATTGTACATAGATAACTTGCACATTGTACATAATTCATTGAAATCAACCTCTACTTTCAATGATCTAACTATTATACTAATATAAAATTATATATTTATCAACAAAAAAATTACATTTAAAAGACAAATTATATTTTATACTATAACCATTGTTTAAATCATTATGATTGTAGGTAGAAGATACATCTAGTGAAACATAGTATTATTACAATATTGATCTGTTTTATAGCCTTTTACATTAAATATTTTAAACACGGATAATTTAAAAATTGTTTAATTACATACTTATCTAATTCCATTAAAATCAACTATAAGACTTAAAAAATCAATTCATAAAGGAATACATTTATATTTTAACAAACTATGTAAATGTCTAACTATGTAAATTATCTTAATTATGTGTTTTTTGAATAGTCATAAGAGCCAAAGATCATTGGTGTCTCTTCATTGCAAACCATTTTTTTGTCAAATGCAATTAGTGATCTGTGCACATGTAGTATATGAGATTGGAATGACCATTTTCGTTTGAATGCTTTCAAACAATGCTTACATCGGAATTTAGGTTCTACACCACATTCATCCTTTAAATGAGTATATATTCCTGGTTTTGTTTTATATGACCGATTACAGCCAGCATTTGGACATTTATAAACAACCTTGGGAATATCTAAAATAAAAATAAAACAAAAAAATAATACATTAATTAAAGAATATAAAGTTTTAAATAAAACTTGTTTTATGAATTATTAAGAATATTGACAAATGCAATCATTACACTTTTGAAGAACATAAAAAGCAAAACTAACTTAAGCAGAGATAATGTTAAATATTTAACTTTATTAATTTATAAAGGTAACACAATTTTCAAAATAATTATATATTACATTTTTTATACACAAAGTCTTATCTAACAAAAACAAAATGTAATTATGATTATTCTCCCAATATCCACATGAACATTATTAATTTTTAATTATAGTATACTAAATAGGCACTTACATAAGAAGGTTTTGGGGTTTCAGACAACCCCTACCACAAAATAAAAAATTGTAAAAAGATTATATATTATTTATTTATATTGGTTTGGTTGATTTATAAATGCTTCCACCATTAAAGTTTTCTGTGTACATTCCTGACCCTAGACGTTATATTTAATTTGTATGCCAATATTATTTTAATACAATTTTATGGTATATTCCAAATATTTTTATATTACTTGTACCAGGAGTGTAGCCAGGGGATGGGGGTGGTGTCTTGGATTGGTTGATCCCCTCGGCCGAATCAAATATATTAGATGTGTCAACGACCTTCCTACCCCTAAGTTATATTTTAATATTAAATTAAAATACATCCGGTTAAATATGCATGGCTAGGTGCTTGACTTTTACTTATATAAAGTGGTATTGAAACTAAAACAATTTACTATAAAAACAAAACAAAACTTAAAATACCCACATGTTTTCACCTTTATTACTATTATACAGAAAAATAATGTATTCAGTATTTGTTCAACATTGAATAGTAGATATATTAAAAATATTAGGTACACAAACTTATAAAAATTGTAAATTTCTTGTTTCTAAAAAATTGCTAAAACTAATTGACAGATTTAACTGTAAGAATTTTATATACACTTGTTAGGTATAAGAAATTAAAATAAAATACAAAATTGACTACATGCTCCTCTTTTTAATATATAACACAGTTATTATTCTTTTATGGACGTCTTACAATAAATTTAATGATCGTACAAAGTTCAGTTTAATCACTATAGTACAATAACAGTACAATATGAATAATAAAACTAATACATAAAAATAAACAAGATGCTTTACTGTCAAACCAAAATGTATGCTAAAAAAATATAAGAAAAGTTTGTATTTTTCTTAAAAAAAATTTTACAAAAATTATTGTATCCCAATTGTTTATAGGAAAAAAATGCTAAGCCCATACTTTTTCAAATATTAAAATCTGTATTGAGGATGAAGTGTAGGAAATTTTTAAGAGTAACATTGTTAGACAACAGAGCATTTGTATAAGAAAAATGGACAGCAAGAGGAAACGAGATTTTTTCAATTGAAAAAAGAGCAGATTAATACATAATGAAAGTCACATGACAATAATCGTAGTTAGATCAAACAAGTGCTGAGGTAGAAGATTGTGGAATGTGCTAATCTTTAACCCATGGATTAATGGACATTTTAGAAGAAATTAAATACAGAAACAAAGTATTTTAGAAAATGTTTCCATTCAAGATTTCAAAGTTATTGGGTGGATTATCGTTGTGTAGCAAAAATTCATTATTGTGTGTCAATAAAATGAAGTTAGCCAGGAGGACTCAGTGTCCTAGTTGCCACTAATATCAATATGCCTAGAAATTCATTGAGATGAAAATAGACACCAATGTGAAGAATGGATTTTTAAGATTATGGGGGGAACATTTGGTAAAGAAGGTATTGTCAGCTATAGCTAAAAGGCTAGCCCGAACCAGAGATTATAATGTAGTGTCCGAATGCAAGAGGACTAATACGGGTGAGAACTTCTATAATAGCACTGCATTTAGTAGTAAAAGAAGATACATAAGGAGATACATTGGCAGCAAATTGAATTTGAGACCAGAAAGAAAGTAAGCAAATCAGGCTACTGATGGTGAAACAGATCAATCAATAGAAACCAGGGCACTCAAAGAAAAATGACCTTTGTGGTACTAAATTTAATGTTGGTTGTATATGGAATCAATGAATATAATTATACTGGAGAATATCCAAGAAATTTAGTTGTCACCACTAAAGGATTAGATAAGTTACTAGTTATTAAAGTGTTTTATAAATAAATATATGTGGGTACTTGATTGTAATTTTTATATAACTGGCAGCCATACTTATAATGAAATATAAAATAAATTCTATACTCTATTACCTAAATTTAAAAAAGTTTTGGGAGAATATATTTTTTTCTTAAATGTACTTAATTTATAAATGTTCACTCAAAGAAAAAGATATCTCCATTTCGATAGTAAGATTGTACTAATGTTGAAAGAGTTGGAATTATTTGGTATGATAAAAAAAATTGAATTAACTTATTATTCCAGAATACATTTTAAAGGTAGTCAGATAAATAGATTGTCAATCCCAAAATTTGATGCTAATCTCTAATTGTTGAGTTACCTAATAATCTAAGATTATTTATTTCCATTAATTATTCAAATAGTTATGTACATTTTAAAGTTATAACATGTAACTTGCGGGAGGAATAAAAAATTGGGTGAATACATAAATAAATATACACACAGTAAAAACTTAGTAGGAACACAACATAAAGAAAAACTTACATGAGCATTGTACACGGCTTATTTTATTTGTTAACTATCTGTTTTTGAATGGAAGGTAAATAAACTTTTTCTTTAACTTAACTAGTATAATTGTTTAATGAAATGATCTGGTTTATTTAAACTATAGAATTAGATACTTAAAAGAAAAAATATTTTATATTAGTATTACTTAACATTACACATAAAAAAATAGTAAAAACTAACAATAATAATAAAAAATTTATTTTATTTTATCATATAAAACGCAGTTATTTTTTTCATCAGAAATTTTAAATTAAGCATTTTTTTTAAGGTTCTCTATGTATCCATCAGTAAAACTTTAATTACACTAATCATTATACTTCGGCTATCTGGAGAGCGGTACTCTTTGGCGCATCAAAATGAACAATGAACTGAGGTTTTGTACCAACATTTCTCCCAGTCTACAACCTACTTGCTACTATAAAATCCCTCACTCACAGCAACAGCGGCCAGCGTTCATGCAGGTTTAGTGGTGGGAATTCACAAGAACGGACGAGTTAAGGTCGGCGCCCAGAAGTGCACTCTCAGTGACCGAAGTATAATAACTTTAATAACTAAAATCATTGTATATCAGATACATACAGATAAAATAACCATGTATAGACAATTATTTGTATAATAGTATAAAAAAAAAATACAAAGTAAATTAAAAATAACTGTTTAGTTAAGTATAGATCTTTGATGTACATTAATCATATGAGTCTTATAGGTGAATTTTTGTTTAAAGCTCTTATTACACATAACACAATGAAATTGAGGTTCTAGTCCACATTCATATTTTAGATGAGCACCTAACGATCGTTGCATTTTAAATTTTCTACCGCACTTTTCATTTGGACACCGGTGAATATTTGTTTTAGTCACAATTTGTATTATACCTATATAAAAATCAGAAAAATAATCACATTATTTCTTACTTTGATTTGAATTAATTTTCTTCATGTATGGTCACAAAAGTAAGCAAAAGCAATAAATTAAAAAAATTTTCAATTAATAGTGTATTTCAAGAAATCAAGTTAAATAATATTATGAAACTAAAAAAATTATATTTTAACTGTAGTATACTACAACTATCTAAAATAAATTTGTAATAGTAATAAAATATAAAGCAATTTGACATCGTTTAAAATATGCAAATAGATAAAAATATAAAATATATCATTATATTATGTACATAATTAATATGAAGTTGTAATTACAATAATATTTAAATACTATGAAATAATACAAATATACATACATTAGGTTATTATATTGTAAAGGTATACCGTATAAAAAAGAATTACACTTATACGTTATATTATTTATAAATAAAAATGAATGAATTAATATTATAATTTAGAATAAAAATACAAACTTTTTAAAATGTTAATGCATGATGTGTTAAAATATAGTTACCAGCTACTACATTATATTGTCTAAACTAGTTGCTTATGTTTAGATATCATATGACACTTATAACTTCCTGGTTGCTTAAAAGATTTCATACATAATGTGCACCTAAACATTGGTTTTACCCCACATTCATATTTCTGATGAGTGTAGAGTGCATTTCTGGATTTGTACACTTTGTTACAGTTACTTTTTGTACATGAAAAACATAAGGCACCTGAAAAATATAATATAATTTAAAAGATTTACAATCAATTACCTAAATTATCATAGAAAACATTAAATGGTTGTTTACCTTGAAATATAAAGAATATTATATTATATTAAAACAAAAACATAATCTTAACTACATAATTGTTATACCAAAAAAAGTGTAAAATTTAAACACTACAGTAAAATAACTAAAATAATTTATCTTTATATAACTATATGGGAATAACAATTTTAAATTATTTTAACAGATTAATATGTTTTATGCCAATGTTTCAATTTATATTTTATTGTATACCTCGATTACGGATTAACATATAAAAGTATATAATTTATAAAACCAAAAGAAAACCTCAAAAAATGTTAACATACGCAATTCGAATGAATTCATTTTTCACTACCTTCAAATTTAGAATAATATAGAACTAAAACAACCAACCCATAAAAGTTTCTCTTTATTCTTCAAGCTATTAAATTTCCTATTATACTACCAGACATATCACCAATTACATGCAAAATAAGGCCCTTTGGCCATCATCAACCATTATCCAATTTAAACTCTTCCTTTGAAACAATCAATCAATTTGCACAGTTCCAATAACACACAAAAAAGAAAACACATTGGCCTACCCTTTATATCATACAAATTATAAATAGCTAACAATAGTTTTTTTACATTCATTTATTATTAGCTCATATTCTATATTTTTATCATCATTGAGTTAGGTTTATCAACCTAATTTGGTGTCTGAAGACTAGCATCAAACTTCGCCTAAGCATTATTTAAGTTATAGTTCATGTTTTTATTGGTCAACTCACAAAACCAATAAATCAATTTTACCAGTTATGTGGTTTTGTTCACCACAGGCCTCTTTATAACTTAAATTATTAATATTCACTAACTTTACATCAAATGTGGCCACTTATGCTTATGCTTTATAGGTGCAATAAAGAATATTGGTGGCTCTTAGCCTCATCAAATTTTCCTCAAAAACTAAGAAAGGAATATAATATTAAAGCCAACTCAATAAGAAGGAAAAGCTCCCCAAAATGTTTGTATTAGTTGGGAATTACTTATAGCTAACATAACGAGGTGACTTACTATCTCATTACTCTCAGAATATAATTTTTGATTTTGTTATTTACATTTATACTGCATTATTTTTCTAAAAAAAATGTATTAGTTAGGTTATTACTTTCCATTCAACATTCATAGTGCTATGAATTAAATTATCAACATGAATTTAATTTAAAATATTGAACTATCTATGAGTATCAAAAGTTACAAAAAATAAAAAAAGTGTGTATTGCAATTAAGCTCTGATGAAATAAAAATTCTTTACAGAGGGTACAAAAAAAACCCGTCAGGTAGGTATCATTGCCACCTGTCATGTTTCTATGGTCAATTTTGATTATAAAAAAAAAAAAAAAATTCGCAAAAAAACTGGTTTCCCTGACTGTCGAACCTGTATCTAACATGTCGTGATGGTCAACCGTGATGCCAACCATGAGGGTTTTTCTTTCATACCCTCAGTAAAGAAATTTCATTTCAATAATTTAAAAGTTATTACTATTCCTACTTATTAAACATCATTCATATTTATACATTTTTAATAATTAATTATTAATATGAAAAAATGTTTAGGTAATATTCATCAAATAAAAATACTTTCATAAATGTTCACGAGAAATTACCCAAAATTGTTATTAAAAAATATTTTAAAATGTTATAATAGTACATAATTATTATTGAGTTCCTTTATATAACAATAGTTTTAACAATTAAAAATGAACAATAAATAACATTTATATATTATAATCATTGATATAATTAAAATAACAATCAGTTAGGTGAAAAAAATAATATAATATACTGATTTAACAAATAAATAAAATATTTCAATCAGATATTAACGATAGTAAAAATAATAATAATAATAATAATAATAATATCTATAGTAAAAACAATAACAATAGAAAAAATTTTTTTTTCTTCTAATTTTTATAATGACTCAAAATAATAACAACAAAAAAACTATACCATAACATTCAAGTACTACATTGCACAAATAAAGGAAAAATAAAATAGTTAAACATGTAAACTGATAACATAATCATACATATGCAAAAAAAATCTGTAACAGAAAAATTTAAAATTTGAATAAATTCAATATCAATTATTGTACAATGTTCTTGTATTTTTTTGATAAAATAATAAAAAGTGTATAAATTGTTCTGAAATGTAATTTACTGAAAGACATCTAAAAGACATCTAAAGTACATAATTACGACATAACAATTGAAATTCTAAATGGAAAATAAATTAGTGAAATTGTTTTGAAAAGCCTTGACAATAAACTTTATGTATTTTAATTTAAGTCAAAAACAATATATAATAAATAATTAAAATTATTGTTTGTGCATTTCTATATAATTAAAAAACAATTTTCAATGGTTTTAATATTTTGTAGTTTCATATTTTTCTGCTATTTTGTTCAACATAATTAATAAAAACACAAATTTTTCACCTTTCAATATTTATATATTAATGCAGGGCATATTTAATAATTTTATTGTCGACTGAATACTTTGTTTAAGTCCATTAATATTTCAACATTTTTAACATTAATTTTTATTTGTTAAGTAATCATTAACAATTAAACTATTTAATAATTAGTTTTCTCAAAAAATAAAAATGCCACATTTGTATTAAAAATTATAATTTTTGGTGTGTAAATGCATGTTTCAAAACTTGTAAATCCTGTCTATTATAACACGATTTAAAGTAATTTGCCTGAATTAGGATTATTGAGAGTCAGTGTTGTAAAACCATAAAGGATTGCAATTATCATCTTCAGCCTCCTTTTTCACAGAACCTGGTAGGTGGACAAGCATGTGTCTTCGCATATTACTATGACGAGCAAAGCTTTTTCCACAATAATTGCACTTGAACTGCGGATCGATGCCGCACTCATATTTGAGATGGTTGTACAAACCACTTTTACTTTTATAGTGACTGCCACAATTTTTTGGACAGGTGATCCGCCCATCAGAGCCTGTTTCTTTCAACTGTTTGTTAACCATTTGCCATCGGAGACTACCTGAGAACACGATAACACAAAGGGATACCGGTGACATGAGCAATCAAAAAAAAAAAAAATACATGGACGGTACTCAAGCACCTGTTACTATTAAAAGACAATATATATTTTGTTAAACTGCAGAACAAATTGATTTGTTATTGATGTTAGTTACAAGCATAGCACTGTTGAAGCTAACTGTCAAAGAGTCTGAATGAATGAAACAAACCCTAAATTGAATGTGTATTTGTATAACTTAATCGTATTCATATAGGTAGAAGATAAATCTTCTGAGATACAAAATATGTATAAAAAATTAACAGCATAATAGCATAAAACAACAAATTCAATAAACATCTCAAATAGACTCATTAGTAGACTATTTTATAAATAGTTTTCTAAGATTAAAAAAATATATATTATTTTATGGTACATTTATATTTTGTGGATCATTAATTAAATCAAAAAAATTCTATTTAATTCTATCATTCTCATATTTATACAACCATTCACTCTTATATAATCTAACGTTACACTAATATTATTATTCAGTATTTAAAAAATGTATATAATTGTATAACATTAAAATACAAATGAATATAAAAGTATACATTCTATAATTTACAAAATAATAAAATCTATGTACCTACCATAAACATGTAGATATTTGAATTTTAAGTACATAAGAATATAAAAATATATAGTTGTAATATTTTACATTTTTTCAACTGTATTATAGATGAAAACAGTTCGATCTTGAAAAATAAAATAAAGACTAACAATAAATACAATTTGAAAATACCCTGTAATTTATTTATATAAACAGGTATATTATTTAACACAATTACAGACATTAGTCAAATTACTTGGGTGTATATATAGTATACATTTTTAAAATATAATCGCTTTTAAATTGTAGCGACTTAATTATTTTTGTTTGAGAATTTAGAGGATAGAAATAGATAACTATTCATAGGGCTACTAGTTTTGATAAGATACTTATGCTTACAATTTGTTACATACTGAATTTAAAATTAAGATGTTATCGCTACAGATCTTGAACTACTGTTTGCCCTACACTTTACAAAACAGAACATTAGCACACTGGTACCATATACAAAATTTGTCTATGATCACATATATATAAGCAAAATTTTCAATATAATATACAAAAAACAATGTATCTCCTACTAGTTTATTATTTATCATATATTTTGCATTTACCATAATATGGGCCATCAGCTTTTTTTTTAGAGGGGAAGAAAAGTTGGAACAGTTGGTTGAAACACCTGTGTTCTTAGGTTTGGCAGAATTTCAAATCGGACACCCGTAGGTTTCTCCCATGCTCGGTCGGGGGATGGTAGCTTCACTGTCTAGAATCTAGACTCTAGACAGTTGCCTGCCTGGAGAGAGGAGCTGCCCGTAGTCAAAATTCGAACTGGCAAGGGTACACGTCGGAACTATTATTCATGTGTGATATGGTTAAAAAACTCTTAATAACATATTTTATTTATTTTAATTTAATAACATTTATTGTTAACATTTTAAATAAACATTATTAGTGAGTAAATTCAATACAAATAACCACTGTGAATCAATGTTACTTACACAATATTTAAAATTAAATTAAAATAAATAAATTGTATTTCAAATTTAAATAAATTCAATACAGAAAAATATGATCACCAAAAATATATTTTTCATAATACCAATAAAATTGTATTGAATTATTTAAAATAATAAGCAATTTTAACTGTCTCATAAAATCATAACATTTAATTAACAAACTATTTAGATCAACCACAAAACAAATAGATAGTTAAATGTCCCCTATACAATCCTCCTAACATCTAATAAAATATTTCCTAACAAATTTGAATGTTAACATTGCATTGTTATATTATTAGATACATGTATTATATTTTAAATTAAAAATATGAATTAAAGAAAAAATGTATTTAATTTAAAATAAATTGTTATTTATATTATATTGTTTTGTATCCAATGGTTTTTATTTTTTTAATTACTTATAATCAGTCGAATTTAAAGAAAGACTATAGTTATGAACAAGCACTTCATGTCGCCTGCAATTACTCTTGATTGAAAATTTTCTTGAACACATGGTACAAGAGAATTGAGGTTCTTTTCCACACTCAAATTTTACATGTGATCGTAAACTCGCCATATGTTTATACCGCTTGCCGCAAATTGTACAAAAATATGGATTATGAAGACAACTAGCTGTAAACAAAAACTACAAGTCACAAACAAAACACCAAGTACTCTAAATGCTGTTCATTAACTACCTATATCCAAAACATGACAATACTAATAAATAAATTCACACGGTATAATTCAACCAATATTACGTACAGTGTTTCTTATAAAACTACTACAGTAAATTAAACTGAAATACATTCAAAATACATTCAAATGTATAGTCATTGATGTAAAAGAATCAGATATATGAAGGTACACAAAAATGCATAACGTAAAAATTACAAAACTAAAAATTAGAGTATAGAAATCAAAAATACCCTAAGTTGGCAATGTAAATTATAAATAAGTATGGATAAATAAATAAGTATAAATTGTATTATATTGTGCTTCTTATTCTAAAAATTACATGAACATTTTATACTAGTAAAATAACATTATAATTAAACTTTGCAAAAGTAAAAAAACAGGCATAAGAATAAATTTAAAAAATATTTCAATTATATAATCAACACAATAACCCAAAAATATCCCAATAATAAATTAGAAATTATCAACAAATAATATAATAATTTTGGTATAAGCTTTTTAACAATCATAAAATTATGTTTTTATAGTGACTACAGTGTAATACTAAAATCTGAGCTGAGATGTCTCGCAACCATATGTGACTGTAAATGGACCTTTTGATAAAATCTCTTCAAACATATGTAACAAAAAAATTGTCTAGTTTTCTGACACTCATATCTTAAATGTCTGTACAATCCTGGTTTGTATTTATATCTCTTACCACAATTATCTCGAGGGCATTTAAAAAACCCATCATGACTCATCACAGCAAATTTGGCCTCTGAAAAATATTAATTAAATTAATAGATAAGACTGTAACATAATAATTATGAAAATACAGGCATTTACTCATTTAAATTAAATATATGTATATATGTATATGTAGGTAAAGTAAACTTGTATTTGTTCCGCCACCAAAAAAATTAATAAAAATAAAAATATACAATTAGTAAAAAAATTGATGTACAATTAATAAAAAAAAATTCTCTTTAATCATCACCACAATAAAATAACAATATCGATATCAAATAAAATGTTTACGATCAAACTATTCTAATCACACATTTGTGTATCTAATTATAATAGTTCAATTTTTTTTATAAATGATGATGTATGATTGGAAATTTAACTGACATTTGACTTAAGAGTTAATTTTTGGCTATAAGCTGAAAATACTTTCTTACCATGAGAAAATAAAAGTGAACTCGTTGTATAAATTAATTCCATTCAGAAGTGTTTTCAGAATGTGCTGATATGTTCAAATTTATAATAATATAATATAACTATCCTGCACCGATTAAGATAAATATTACATATTAATAAGGGTTTTTTTATTATAATAACAAATAATTTTCAAATTGAATTATTTTTAATTTACCGTTTAATATACCAACGCTATTTTCATAGTATATAATACTATCTCGTTAAAATTAGTCATTAGCATTTAATTTGACATTTATTCAGTTGAGTATAATATTGTCCAATTAATTTATTTCTAATCCATATTTTATTAATTTCCAAATACAAAATGTTAGCACTGCTATCATTAATTGAAAACTGTAAAGTATAAATCGAGGAAAAAAGCCCACAGAAAAAAAGTCCACGGAAAAAAAACCCAGAAAAAAACCATTTTTTGATGTATAACTTATAACACAATATATCATGACGTATACATAATATAGTGTTCATATTTTTATTTTTATTTTATTTACAATCTATAATTTATACAATTAACAATTAATTATTATTTTCATTATAGTATATTTTAATATTTTGTCAAAGGTACATGGTAATTACTAATTAGAAGTAGAGTACACATGTGTTCACATTTATATTTATATTTATATTTCACGGACTTTGTCCCGTAGGCTTTTTTTCCATGGGCTTCTTTTCCGCCTACAGTAACATATTAATGATAATAAATATAAATAAACTTTAATTTGTAAAATTAGATAATTAATTATCTTCATGAATGAAAAAATAATCATTTAATATTCAAAAACATTGTTATTTTTATATTACGTTTACTTTGCTTGATAAATATAAATAAATTAAAAGCAAATAATTTATAGAATTTAAAAAATTAACAAGGTTAAGGATAACATAGGAATAATTGTTATTAAACACAAATAATAAATAATAAAAATACAAATGTATAAATAATAGTAATATTATTTAAATGTGTAGTACCTAATAAAACATGGTGAAGTTTAGACGGAATTTTGACATATACTTGAAATGATAATTACAATTTCTTTTAAATTAAAGACAGTTAGTTTAAGTTAATAATAACATTTTTATCTCTCTTTTTATACAACTTGAGGTAAAGGAACCAAATTTAATAAGTATACCAAAAAGATGTTTTCCAATGAACATCTGAAGATTAATTATTTTTTTTAATGAATCTTATATATTTGCTG
Source organism: Macrosiphum rosae (assembly GCA_016617965.1). NCBI lineage: Eukaryota > Metazoa > Arthropoda > Insecta > Hemiptera > Aphididae > Macrosiphum > Macrosiphum rosae. The sequence continues at coordinate 44,621 of WHPZ01560877.1, forward strand.
AATTATATATTATATTTAAACAAAATGTCACCATTTTATTTAGTCATTTTTTTACTAGGTAATTTAAACTTGATAAATTTTCATTTTAGATCTAATAATATTTGTTTGGATAACACAATATTATCAATAATCAATAGATTTGATGTATGTTTTAAAATCAGGTGCAATATTTGGACACAATTTTTCCCATTTCCTGAGAAATAATTTGAATGTTGTGCTGATATGAATCCAACACTTTCTAATTCTTGCTACTATAAATTATTATGTATTAAAGATATTCATAACTAAATTCTGATATTTAAAATTATATATAGTTTTTTGACGTTTTATAATTCTAAACTAGTTAAGTAGTTCTCACTAATATCCCATTATCAATAATATACCATTATTTAGTAACACAATACAAAAAAAATATATAATATATAAATTCTATATGAATATAATATGAACTAAATAAAACATTTGTGTTGGAAAGTAAACTAATTTTTCTTCCTTTTTGATATTTAAGAAAGTATTAAGAAATACCTTCTCAGTATTTCAATTATAAATTATGAATGATTCATAGATATATATCAGCCATCAGTTTATCACCAATAAGTAGTACCAAATTAAACATTTGAACCTGCAAATTGTATAAATTAGAATGGTTTTTGAATTATTATAAGACAGACATGTACACTTTTTAGGATTTCAATATAAATATTTCGAAGACTTATTTTTTTCTTTAAAGTTTAAGTTTAAATGATAGGAACACTTAAAGAGAGCCCAAATATAGTGAATAAAATGTATATACCTAATAAAAATAAAAAAAACAATATTTATTCATTAATTCACAGAATAAATCAATACAGTACAAATTACACATTATTTAAAGGACCCTATAAAAAAAAATTTATATTTATATCATATTTTTATCATACTCTTTATTATATATTTCTACAATGATTATTAACTGTTTAATAATGTTGGTAAAAATTATAAACAAAATGTAATATTTCTTATTTATTGAAGATCAATTGTATAGAGGTAAATTTACTGATGGTAAATTTACCAGATTACATATTATTATACATAATATACCGTAATAATAATAGGTACTATAGTATTTATCATTTTATTTTTGTAGATTCCAGATTTGTTATTACCAATTAGTAAGATATAAAAGATCTTATTTTAGATCACAACATTCTTTGTGAAAAAAATATTAGGAAACACTGCATCATATTTCATATAACCATGGATATAAAATAATAAAATACCAAAACATGCCCTAAAAAGCCATAAATAATATTTTTTTGAGATCAAAACATTTTAACAAGATAACTTGTGAATATTTATCATGTGAGATTTCATATTTTCTTTTCGTTTAAATGGCCGTCCACACATGGCACACTGGAATTTGGAATCAACACCACATTCATATGTCATATGCCTCACTAGCCCTCTGTGATACGTATACATACGGCCACATGTTAAACATTGATGTCTCCTTTCTGAAATAAAACAAAAACTGTTACCAAAGTAAGTTTTTTTGATAATATGATGGAGTCAAATAACACAACTCGAAATAATAACTACTATTGGTTTTACTCTACTATTTAAGTACACATTGAATATTATTTATAATAGGTAAGACAACTTTTTCATCACATGATTTATTATTGTATATCTTATGATCTGGACATAGTAGTAACATTACTTATGTTTCATGCATCTAAAAGTTTGTGTATTATACCCATGTGAGACTTAAGACTAGTTTTCCGAAAAAATTGTTTTAAACACACGACACAGCAGAATTGTGGAGTCTTTTGACACTCAAACCGAAGATGCTGATTAACACTTGACTTGTTTGAGTAAGATCTGTTACAATTTGGAGTAGGACATACATATTTTCTTGAACCCAGCAAAACTAGAACATAATATTATTGACCCAAATGAGTAGATATAAAAATTATTTCAAATAATAGCAACAAGCTCGAGTCAATATTTAAAATGTTTTTCAAGCATATTTTAAATGATTAACGAAACAAATAATGCTTGAAATAATATAATTTATAGGTACATAAACAATTTGGAATTAATATAACAAGTGTTACCTATATTAGTTATCTTAAGTTACAGAATAATTAATATCCATCTATATAGAATAATCTATACAGTTTTATAATTATTAATATTATTGTACATTTATCTATTATAACTTAACATAAGAACATTATCTGTTTTCTCACGTTGGTGTTTGGATATTTGAATCTTATGTGTATATAACACTGAATTATTTAATAACACATTTGATCTTGCTTCAAAATTAAAATAAATAAATCAACCAATGAGAGAACACAGATAATATATTTATCTTTTTTCAGTCTTATAATATTCACCCAAATATTAAAAATATCTCAAATATCGCAATTATGTCAAACAGAATCAACTGTACAAAGTATATGTATGGAAGACTAAGAAAAACATAGATTTTTGTCAATTTCTTTCATACTATATGCAACAACAAATCACAATTACTGTTAATAATATTATTTTAAGAAAAAACTAATAATCAAAATCAATGTCTTATTTGAAACTAATATACCTAATATTAAATTATCATACTATTATCAGTTTCTGAAAATTTTCTTTATTTTAATATAATAGGCTATTTATAACATATATATTTGATTATTTTATATTTTAATAGTTTATAAGATTGTCTAACCAAATAATAATACACTCATACAAATAAATAATTTGTATTTCATAAATAACCAAGGAAATTACAATTAAATTATCTGCAATATAAACAATTGTTTTAACGTAAAAATAAATACAATTTTTATAAGTTCTTTAATTTTATGATATTATGAACAAGCAATAAATGTAGCTTATTATTTCACTTCTGTTTAAATGTTCTCTGGTTGCAAAGACTTGAATTGAGGTGGCTTACCGCAAATAACTTCAACATGCCTTTTTAAAATACTTTTTGTCATATACATACGTCCACATTTCTTACATTCAAATAATTTATTATTGATTGTTAATGGGACAACAATAAAATTGCATATTACTAGAAAAAATGAAAAACTAATTTTTGTACAAATTTAAAGCATAATTTAATATTAACCAAATTTTATAAGCATTCTCTATTTTTAAACACATCCAAAATTCAGATACATAAAAAAAAATACCCTGTCTATGAATACAAATAAGTGCGGAATGATCCATTTAACATAATTCTCAATATTTCACAAAACATAAACGTTTTGAAAATATTATTTTTACATATTTTTTAGTAGTAACAAAAAATATTTTTGGAAAAAAATTATATTTTTAATATTTTTTTATCGTGACCATTTTTTTAAGTTTTAAAGTTTAGAAGAATGAAGAAGTGGACTAAAATGTTATGGGGTACTTCTGTACTACTCCACTCCGCATATCAAAACTTTATATACTTATAACTCATAACCTACTTGTCCAAAATTCAATTTTGTTAGTATATTAAAATTCTACGAAAAAAATTACGTTTTTGAATAGGGCATTAAAAATGCATGTTGACATTAAAAAAAAAAATTTTAAATAATGTCAAATATTTTTAAATTATATTTTCACTAACATTATTAATTTTTTAAATAATATTGCTGTCTTAAATTAAATGGATCACCTGAAAGTATCCATTTCATAGTATGTATACATTTCTCCATTTTAACATTTGCAGTTTTTCTATCAATATAAACTTTAAAAAAATTTCAACAACCCTGCAAATAATAACAAAATCATAGGCATGTTTAGGTTTTTTTGGTAATATAAAATCAGGTCTACAAATTATATTATACTCAATGCTATAATAACAGTAAAAAGAAAAACCTTTAATAAAATGCAATCAGCTACACACTGCCATTAATAATGTCGGCACACAATTTGTTTTTCTCTTTGACCCAAACACAACATAAACAGAATTGATTTAAAAAAATTTATAATTTTGGCTTTTGAGTAATCTTAGAATAAAATTACCCATTACAAAAATTATAGAAAATAATATTTATTAAAGTTGGACAGTTTATTTTAACTAAATATTATCTCTGAATAAAATATCCATAAGTATCCATTAAAATGTCTAATATAAAATATTAGATAAAAAATAACCAATTTGTCAAACTCTCCAAAATATTATTCACTGTTATTTTTGCAATTTCAATTGAAGATAACACAAAAACCAAAACCCAAAAAAACAATCTTGCATTAATAAGAAAAATCAGACATATTACTATGTTGCGCATAGATCAGACAGAAAATAAATAATGTGCTAAATCCTTTTAAGACATAATAGCACAACATTATTTATTTCAACAATAATTATTTTTAACATATCCTGTATACCTCTTTATATTTTGAAATACATATTAAACAACACATTTTATTTAACATTATTAAATGATAATTAGTAACAACAATACTATATTATACTCCTAAAAAAATATATAAAGAAATTACTGAAATATATAATTTATTAATTGAAAAAGAATAAATTTAAGATTTTTTTTTTTTATTAATCTAAGTAATTCAAAATGTAATACAAAATCATACATCAAATGCACATAAGCAAAATAGTTACTTAAAATGAGTTAGATAAATTTAATTTAATTACAGATTTCTAAGATAAAATCAGACGATGTCTATTGGCGATGTGTGATTGCAATGCAAATTTGTAGCGACATTTCTTTGGACACATAGGACATTGAAACAATGGCTCTTTATTGCCACATTCAATGCGTTGATGTCGTTTTAGATCATGAGAATATACATAAGCTTTGCCACAATTAATACACATATGACTCTTTGTTTTAGGAGAATTACCTAAAAAAATGAATTTGGTAAGTAACAACTTATTAGTATATATGAACCTGACAAATGGTAGTAAGGTATTTTCCAACAAAGAAAGCAAATGTTTTCAATAATTAAACTAATTACAATATAAAAAATTAACTATACCTTAATGTCTTGTTTAAAGCTAAATCTAAAGCATTCAAAATTATTCAAATAACAATGGTATTACAATAGTTTTATTGTATTGTAACTTATATTATATTTTTTGTAAACCATTATTATAGTGTATCCTTCATAATAATGCAATGGGTCTAATACTATACATCAGCAGTTCTTAGACTTTTAGAAAACACGGACCCCTGATGGAAGATTTTTAGAAATCGAAGACCCCCAACCAATTTTATTCTAAATACCTACCTTTTATTACAAAATATCTCACGTCATCATAACCAATATTTTAATTCTTATTTTATATTACAAATCACATAAGTAGGTGCATAAAAATATACACATTTATAATTATTTTTATTATGTAGACGTTTTCATATAAAAGTATTTTATTTTTATTTAGAGCCGTGGTGAACCCCCAAGATAAGTGACGCTGATCCCTAGGGGGCCGCAGACCACAGTTTAAGAACAGCTGCCATACATGAATTAACTGATAACATATATGAAAAATTCAAAATAACCTCATTGATATAATAATAAAAGAATATATATTGTAATATATTCATTTAACATTCAATTCTCATCACTAAATTGATTTAGCTGAAACTAGTTAAGTTCAACTTGAAAACTCAAAACAATAAAACAAATGTGCCATAATAATATTTTGTATATTTTGTATATCACTTTGTAATGGTATATAAAGAGGGATGAATAGTATACTATATACACTCGATAATTCTATACTCTATTCAACTTCAGTAGACTGGTTTGTGCATACCTGACAGTTGCTGTACTTAGGAGGATAGATTAATTGGTCGGATACCTATTTTGTAGTTGCAGTGATTAGGATGAGGAGGAGAATGGTGGCAGTGTTACCGATAGCTGGTATTGAGGACATCATGCATAGACACAATGTGTTACTCTTATGTTGAATATGGTATATCTTGTCTTTTTTTATTTACTAATTAAGATACTAGATACAAATGAAAATATACTCTTAACAGAATTAAACAAAAATTATTAATAATTTATTCAAATAAGTTTTTTAATTTGCCTTATATTATTTCCATACCTGACAGAATTACACAATTAATCGTAGAAAAGGTTCAAAAAAGTCCTAGGTAAATATATTTTACATTTTAACAATTTTAGTTACTAAAAGTAATATTTAAATACATGCATAATTGTGCCTTAGATACAGTATCTTGTATCTTATAACTAGTATCTAGAAAAAATGTGGAATCTATTTTGTATTTAAAGGTAAACACAGATGTATCTAGTATCTCTATCCATGAACTTATTTTTGAGTATTTTGAAGTATCAATTTATATCAAAATACATGATTAATTTAAAATTATAAAAATACAGTTCTTTGCAAATATTTTGAATTTTAATTATTAAACACTTTTTAGGAAGCCTAAAAATAAAACAATAATATAATATTAATATATATTAATGATATATAATATTATTTAATTAATAAAATATATATTTTAAACCAGATGAATAAATAAATACAATAAAACAAAAACAATTATTATTATATATATTTGGTAAGACATAATACTTCTACAAACATCATTTTAATGATCAGTTTATTTACACATAATTATAAACAATTTGTAAGTTTAGGGACCATATTTTCTGAAAATATATTGCTTTACCTAACGTATTTAAAATAGCTGTTATGTCATGTATTTATTTTATATAACTATTGTCTATTAAATATATAAAAATAATCATTTTATAATTTATTATACTTTGTTTTTATAGTTTAAAATTTGTATTTATTTGATAAAATTATATTTTACTGTCTATTGTTTATTTACAACCACAAATTAAGATATACTGGATACGGAGCGTGACAGGTTATCATGTAAAAAAAATGTATCTGAACAATGCTAAGACGATCACCTGCTTGTGTGTCAAGAACACAAGCGCTACTAACTAGTTTATTGGTAACCATGATTATAAAAATTAAAAATTGTGATAAATTAATTAAATATTATTATTTATTATAACAACTTTGATTTTGAAACATTAATATTTTTAGGTACCTATATATTATATTATCTTATTATTAATAAATGAATGATTTTTCTATGGTAGAGTACTGATAAAAAAGTAGGTGAATTATACACTAGGGCTAAATTAGTGTTAGTTGGTGTGACACATTTTAGCAACTAACCAATTCAGTTTATTTCCTTCTGTTCCGTCAGTGGTGTAATTTCAGTTTTTACTAGACTAGGGCAACTTTTCACTGCTTATCCGACTCAACATTTTGTTTACTCAGATTCTCATAGCATAGTGTCATAGAGGTTAAGGGTGGTTGTGGTAAATGTGCTGACTTTAATGATGTAAATACTTGACTAACCTCCCAAATGACGCCACTGTGTTCCGTATCTGGATATGGTACCGTACCTGGTATCCATTATCCAGTATATCTTAATTCATAATTAGAAAAAAAACAAAGAATTAATCAATATAATGAACTTAATAAATAAATAACAGTTAACCATAACATTTTCATATAGTTATTTATAGATTATATTATTTTTACTACAAATTGAAAAAAAATAGGTAGTAAAAATGTGCCACAAATATTTTTAAAGAATTTTAATGAAATATTTTATTGAAAAGGATAATTTGTATTTTGTAAATATATTTCATTTTGTTTTCACTAAATGTATAATATTATTAGCTTCCAATTTTAATTCTTAGTTAAAATAGTAAACTATTTAGATTTATAATTAATTATTTATTTTCCATCACATTGTTATAAAACTTTCAATAACTTAAAATAAAACTATAACACATAATTATTAAATTTGTATTATTAAGACTTGAAAATAAGACTCCATGATAATTTAATTGAAAATCGCTGAATCATTTAAATGTATTTCACAATGTGGTCATACTGTAAATATTTCTGTATGATAAAAACACTTAATTTCATAAATTGTTTTGTAAATTCATTAATGTACAAAATAATTCCATACACAACTATTCCCATGTCGTAGTCTATCTAAGCTTTATATTAGGCCAAACTTTAGTTGAACAAACTTTTATTAAATATTAAGAATTTTTTTTATTTTATTTAAAATAATTAATGATTTTTAATAATTTTACTCAACATCAACAAAAAAAATTATATAAAATTATTATAGAATGTAATTCAAGGTGTTAGTTAGATTTTAATTGTTTAGTTTGGTATTTATTCATATACTTTATTGGTAACTAATAAATATTACATTTTTAATTTAATAACTAAACAAACATAAATAAATTGTTTTTGAAAAAAAAATATAAATATAATATTAAGATATTCATACTTGAATTTTTTTAAATAACGACTTATAACATTTTACTTCATCATTTAGAACATCTTTACTTACATCTTAGCACGTGGTACATAATTGATAAAATGTAATAATACGATTTTAAGCATAATACTGTGATTGGTACAGAGTGTTCATAAGTTGATAATGTCTAAGACGCATATGTTGTGTAAGATTAGTCTTAATCTTACACATTTTTGGACAAAATAAACATTGAAATTGTGGTTCCTTTCCACATTCATATCGAACGTGTCTCCATAAACCATGTTTGTAACGATAACTTTTTGTACATTTATCACACTTAAATGTCGATGGCTTTTGATCGACAGATGACGTACTGGATGGTGGACTTACTACAAAACCTGCATTTAAGAACCGTTTCACAAAAGTCCCTAAAAATATAAACTACATATTAGATGAACGAATAAAACATTGCTAAATTAGTCTTTAAAATACAATTACAAATAATTAAATAACATGCAAATCTCAATGAAAACATAAAATACTAACACAATTGTATAAACAACCATCTAACATATAAATTAATTAACTTTAAACCAAATGAAAAAAAATTTCATTAAAAAAATATATTAAATTGTTCAGTATTTTTTTTTTAATTATGTATACAATAATTAATTCATAATAGTTTAGTGTTGTCATGCAAATAATGTTACTTATTACATGATTATTAAACGATCTACTTAAAAATTAAAATATCATGTACCATGATTTGTAAACAAGTTATGTTTAGATTTAAAGTTCCTTGAATTAAAAAAAAAAATTATAATATACTATAAATTACCAATGTATTTAGTAAAATTATTAAAACTCCAAATAGATCGTTTTCCCGGTAACTAAATATAAAAAATGTAACTTTTCCTAATATGTTTCATACCATTGTGCATTTAAACATAATTTGGTTATTCGTAATATATATTCAGAACATATTATTGTAAAAAAGTAGCCTTAAGGCAATTAAATATATATTATAGATATTTTAAAATTACGTTAACTTATATTGTTTTAATGTTAATATAAAATATAAGACAAACTTACATATCATGTTAGATGGAACATCTACATCTATGTAAAATTGAAAAATCAAACTAAAAAATTGTATCACTCACCTTTAAGTTGAAATTATAACTACAACATTGATTTAATTTGTTTCTTACTTAACACTACTTTAAACATTTTTCTCTGTTTATTAATCTTATCAAAAAGTTAACTATCATTTGTGATTTTATTATTTTTACCAAGTTTGATAGTTTTAGAAACTAATTTTTCAGGCTTATGATATTTAGTATGAAAAAATTATAAATATATGAACTAAATAATTACTGTATTACATTTCAATAACATTTCAAAAATTCTGTGTTAATAATTATACTTCATAAAATTATAATAACATTGACTAAGAATTTTGTTACAATAATTATAATCAATAAATGGTCACTCAATAAATAGTTATGTATGCAATATCTTTATTTCAATACCTAATTATTATTTATACTCAATATTATACTGTTTTTTACTAACAATATATATGCAAATAATAATTTATTAAAAAATCAATTACTATTTTAGGTAAGAAACTAATACTTATTGGTTTTATATTGTTTCATATAAATATGTAATACATAATTTATACTGAGAAATATAATTTGTGTGATAAACTATCAAATTTTTTGTTGAGCAAGAGGATCAATAATTTATGTATCAATTTGTTGATAGCTTATTACTTACATTCTTAAATAAAATAAGGAGATACCATTCACAACTACTTATGGTGTAGTACTGTAGCCACATTGTTACATATATGTTTAACGAGGTATATTTTAATAAAAAATTATTTTTAAATGTTTAAAAAAAACTTATTCTTTAATATTTTAAAAGCTCAATATTTTAGGTTTGATTCATATTATAATAAACATAATATTTTAATAATGGTTAAACAACATTTAAGTTATTAGACATCAATTTAAATGGGATGCTACCTATACCACATAGAAGACAATAATCTGTCCCATATAAGATTAACCTTTGGCAGCAGGCTTCTGAGCATAGTGGTAGCAGTAATGGATGTGGTAAACAAGCACTGAGTGGTGCGCTCTTTAGAACATAATTTCTCTAACAACCGTCTAGTTTGTATTTTTCTAAGATTAACACAGTTAAGCAAATTTTTGGCTATAGCTGATTGTTGAAAGCCAACGATGAAAACCAATAATTAATCAATGAATGCGGTCTGACAAGACTGGTAGAAAACCAGTCACTCACTGCCAGAGGTTACTCTAATTTAAGACTTAGTCTGTGGATCTTATTTTCAATTTATAGTTATATTTATATATAATAATGTTTAATAATTATCAACACATTATATGTCACACACTCATAATCAAAATAGTTTTTTTTTTTTTTTAATAGATCATTGATAGCATTTATATTTAATTTTGTATGCAATTGTTTAATAATACATTCATATATTTAATAAGGTACATAAAATTAACCTATTACCAAGTACCTATTCCATATAAAAATATGAATTACGTTTAATATTTTAACTTTTTTTATACTCTGTAAAGTAAACAAAACATTCTTATTTGTTAATTCAATTGGAACTTCCTAAATCAAAATTTAAAATATTTTATATTTAATTCCCAATATAGGATACATAATCTAAGCTATTATGCAGTAATTTATCTTTGTTCACACAACACTATACTTCATTCCAAATAAGTTTGGGAAAAATCACGACGGAAATATGAAGCGCTTCGCGCATGTGTAGCTTTGTTGGCTACCGTCTGTGAGCTGCCGATTACTAGCCAATCACAGCAGTCCTACCATTCCGAGGCTGGGAAGTTTTTCCAAAATGATTTGGAATAGAGTATAAATAACGATATATTATGATTTATCATTAAATGTATAATAAATTTGAATGAAGTGATAAATCATTAAAATTAATAACCGAATCAAGTCTAGTTTGGTTTTATCAATATAACGTTTATCTGAAGATTTCTAATCTAATTTTAATTTTCCATTATTTTTAATGACCACAATTGCTTAGTTTTTTTTAAAAATAAAATGTTCAGAGTACCCCTAAAGAAATTTAAAGCTGCTCCATAAAATAAATAAATAAAAAAGAAATAATATCACAAAAACACTACATTTACTGCTTTACTAAGAATATAAAAGAACTGCATGTTAGCAATGTTAAAATAAACCTAATTCCAGTCGACATATTAATAAAAATATCTGAAATAGATCAAATATTTTAATAACATAATTTTTAAAACATAATGATTAGCCAAATTTCCTATATTAATACTTTCAATTAAAACCAAAATGATCTAAAAAATCTATTAATAATACAATTTTATTAAAAAAAATACAAATCTAATTCTTATTAGTTATTACTAAGAACATTTTATTAATAATGTTAATATTTGGCACACATTTTTTTCACACTCTATAAAAATATATATAAATTATACAATAGTTAAAATGATTCGGGAAGACTAATAAGAGCGTGTGTATATTATATATAAAATATTTTTGAGCACGCTAATATGTTTATTCAGATGACTAGAGAATATTGAACAATTGTTCGATTGGCTTTTTCATGCAGACTGTGATTCAGGTTCAACAGAAACAGAAGATTTGTGACGTATACGTATATGTTGATGAAGATTACTTTTACGGCTGCACCGTTTAGGACACATAGGACAAGCAAACATTGGTTCTTTACCGCACTCATATCTTAAATGTCGATTGAGGGTAGCCCTGAAACGATATGTTTTACCACAATGGTAGCATGCTGAACGTACCAATTGTTGAGGGTCAGGTAAATTCCAATAGTTGTCTGAAATAAAATTATAATATAAAAATTTAAATACACAAAAAAAAGTAAATGGTTAATTTTTTTTTACATTCACTTACGATGCAATCAATCAAAAAACTCGACAACTACTTCATGGATGTAAGCTTAAAAACACACAATAATTTTGCACTTTATTAGGATAATATTATTAAGACATATTTAGGCTAAAAATAAAAAAATAATTAATTCCTTAAATAAGTGCAAAATCAATAATTCTACAAAAACACTGTATGACACTTTGAGGGCGCTACACAAGAATTAAATTATTCCCAAAATTGTATAGATATATTTGAAATTTATACTTATTCTTCAGTAATATATTTTTAATGTCTTATACATTTATCAAAGTTAAAATATTTTTATTCTAAAATACAAGCATATTAAATATGAATGTATATCAATGCAAGTGTATGAAAATTATTATAATAATGCATAATTTAACATATTGTTTATGAAGCGCCCTCTTTGATTATTTAATGTATAATTTATATTTATTATTATAGCTCATAATCTACTAATACAAATATATTCTAGCTAAATGCAACTCATGCACAACTCAAAAACCTGCGAAATATATAAAGTATAAATAGGGTGCACTAATGATGGACATTTTAATACATTTTTTAAATATTTGTACATAAAATAGTATATATCTGTAAACTATAATGTAAATAACAAATGTGTGTGCCATCTGGTTAAATCTACTAGAAATAATAAATGTGTATATTAACAATTATATATTGATACTTAGAATATGAATATGGTATTTTACATTAAAATAAAAATGCAAGATCAAATTAATATAATTATACTTTATTCCATTTATGAATAAACTTCCTCAATGCGTGAAAAATATTGGGACCTCTTAATTCTTTCAGGCAGCTTTACCATTAATCGTCATAAGGGTCTGTCCATGAACCGAGTTTCCACCGCCTGGTTTATTCTTAAATGGAATTAAGTATAGACAAGTACTTAATATTGTGCACATTTTTATTTATATTACCATTAAAATAACTTTTTATTAAAATAAAAAATTCAACAATACATGTTTGACTTTTAAAATGTGCATAACTTATGGATATTCTAATTAATTTATACATATTTATTTATTTAATTCAGTACAATATAAATGTATTTTATATTTTGTATTTAATTTCCTTATCTTCACAAGCCTACTCAAATATTAAAATATATTCAGAAATTATATTGATAATGTTAATACTTCACCTTTGAATTTAACATCAATTCCTAATTGCTTTTTATATACCATTAAATAATTCATAAATTATCATAATTTGTCCAAGAGTAATTTCAATTTTACATACATATTATTTGAACTGCCATATTATATTATATTATGTAAAATTGGACTAAATCTATAACAAAAGAGAATGATTATTATTACTACAATATGTATGCATTTATAATATTACTAGTATTAGGATAAGTATAAGTAGGATAGCACAATAATTCATAAATAGTTTGTTTATTAGAGTTCCAAGCTCAATAAATTGATTACAAAATTGTATTACAATAAACAGTGATTTTAGTTACTGCATGAACTTTAGTAATTAATTATATTGGTTTGATAATGTATTACACAAAAGTTAGATAAAATTATTTTATATGCTTTTACAATATAATTTTTTTTAGCAAATTAATGCATGATAAAATACAAATTTCAATTAAAACAAAACAAAAGATTATAATCCAAATTAATTGAATAATAAATCAGGTAAATGTTGAATTACGTAACAATAATTTTTTAAATATTGCACAAACACAAATATATGCATGAAAAATGTCTAGTTACATATACATATTAACATATAGGTATGTGATAAATCAAATAATAATTGTTGATGATCTGAGATTTAAGTACTTAACATTTGTTAGACCCACCACATTAAAAGTAAAAATAAAAATAATTTAATAATATCAAAATTAATTGTGTGTAGCTATTTTATTATTTTGAATAAGTACTTCAAATATTTAAATTACTTAATTGCACCATTGTTACCCTTATACGACTAATTAAATAAAAATTTGCTAACCTCCCACCACCTAGAAAATAATGCTGGATAAAATTCCTTTGCAAATTAAACTAATAAAATAAATAAATAAATAAGTACCTATACAACAAAAATTAAAACCCTTTCAAAATTTAAAAAAAAAAAAAATAAAACAAATAAAACAAAATGCCAACCCGACGAGATAAATATTTAAACATTTTTTTCCTTTTTGGTAGGTTTAATAATTTATAACTGCATATAAATTGTAATATCTTCTACACTAACAACTTTACGTAAACAAATATTATATAGTACCTAATGTTTATACATTTTTTTTATCCTGCTACGATTGACATTATATAGGCCATCTCGAGCTATCACAATCGACTTATTGCACTTTCAGATCGCGTTTTATGCTAAGTAAGTAATAATTTTAACTACTAACTTATTTCTTCATGTAAGACTCATCAATTTATTTAGGTAACGGTAAATTGTTTTAAAGACTTGAAAACATATACTTTATAACAAAATATCTGTACATAAAATATTCCTACAGTCAGTGAGAAAATGTATTGCACATCAAGATTATAAATTAATATATAAATTAATAATAATATTTAGAAATATAAATAGATGTATATGAAAATTATAAAATTCCAATAATGAAAAAATTTAATAAATAATTATACCTGGAATATTTATATACAACCATAACTAAACTATAAAATAAATAAGACTTTATTTTGAATTTGTATTTTTGGTTCAATAAACTTTTCTTTTAAAACAAAATAATGAAACTTGCAACAATAATAGCGACACAGTATTGAAAAAATAATTTACGACCTTGGTAGTAAATGATTTATAGTAAAATTTTTAAAATATAGGCTAACATAAAATTTAGTCAAGTTCAATGAAGTTAAAAAAAATATGAATATACAACGTACAAGAAGCCTGGTAAATAATAAACTGATTATTTGAGAACATTAATTCGAGCAATTTCCATGTGCCAGTTCAAAAATAAAATAACCTTATTTAGTACTTCATATTTTGAATCGACTTTTAAGATACCAAAAATAACTTAATTCAACTAACAAAATATACATATACATATATGTATATATGTGTGTTTGTGTGTTTGTGTATGCATAAATAATTCTAGGAAATTTAGACTCTGGAAGTATTGAAAACAAGATACAAGTGTTTAGTATATTAAACTTCTTTAGTGGGAGCACCAGTAACAGGGGATGGAGGGGCAGCAGTAAGATTTAACTTATTCAGATGTTTATAGTTGATATGTGTTTTTAAGTTATCTCTTCTATAAAAGTCTTTAAAACAAATGCCACAGCGATACTGTTTAATGCGGTCACACTCGTATCGCACATGGCGGTAAAGGTGATTTCGATTTCGATAGCTACGGGGGCACTTAGGGCATGGGAAACGTGGTTCAGTAGCAGTGGCAGTGCCATCAGAATTCTCAGGTGATGCGCTGGTTGTCAATGGCTGTTGTGTTGATGATGTAGACTGTCTAGGTGCTGTAGCTAGGGTCGAATGGAATGTTTCCGAAGTACTGGTCCAGTATTGTAGACGTGCTTTGGTCAATGGATCAAGCATCATCCTGTTATATTTGGTAGATGAAGCTATGACAAAAACAATTATCATATTAGATTAAAATGACTAATAAAACTACATTAGTTACACTATATTTATTCAGAAACCCTTCTCTCAAATGCATTATACACCAATAAGCCCCATGGGACTGTACACGTTAAGCAGGGTTATAAATTTAATATCAATAAATAAATATGTCAAGTAAGTACCCAATAAACCATGATAAATAATAAACCCGAATTACGCAGAATATTCAGACTTACCACAAGATAAAATATAGCTCTGCCACCAACCATTTCCCATGCATAAATTAGGAATGTTTAAAGCAAAACATAGAATAAAATGTTAGTTTAATTTTTAAGAGGTTATTAAAGTGATTGATGATATCTAAAAATAATATTCTTAGATTTATCCATTGTACTTTGCTTTTAATTTATCTGAAACAGAAAACATTGTATTTAAATTAATAAGTTTGTTGATATTTTTTAATAAGTACCTAAATTTAAAAAAAAAAACAAAACTTTTTAAGTTATATCCTGTATCATACAACAAATTTTAAATTCAGTTACATATTTATGTAAAAAAAACTTTTAATTAATCCCAACTAAACTACATACTTAGGCTCTTCTAAGACGCCGTTCATCAAAAATAGTATATAATATTATAATAATTAGTTTTAAAAAAAATTATAATAATATAAAATACATTCATAAAATAAAATTTAAATTAAATTAAACAATATACAATTTAAGAATATTAAAAAGTCAGACAGTTTCAACTACTCTGGCTATAAAAAGCATAGTTTAAAATAAATTACATATAACATTTTCACAATTTATTGAACCCTTCTCACAAGTGCTTCCATATTTGTACAGTATAAAGTTCATTCAGTAAATAAGTACTTAAAGAAATTTGGAAATTAGTAATACTATAGAAATAAATTCTATCTAGTATTAAAATGGGGTAAATGGTTCATTAGTTTAAAATGTATTGAATATAATATTTTTGAATTATTTGGCAGTAACCGAAAAATCATCAATAATAACCTATAAAGACATCAATTTTATATACATAGAAAACATTTTGAAATTCAGGGGTATATCAGGGGGGGGGTTGGACCCTTCCCCCCATTAACTGATAAAATTAAAAATGTTTAAGGTGCAAACCACTGATAGTATTCTTTTTAAATGTCAAAAATATTTAGATCACCCTTTTCAAAAATTCTTGGATGTGCCAAGATAACACATTAATTTAGTGTAAAGAAAATTACTTTGTCACATTCGTATGTCAGAAAACTTTATCACAACATTAATCCTGTAGGTATAAAGTATAAACTGATTAATTATCCAGGAATAAAAATTTTAGTTAATTTCTAAAATGAACACTAGTAAAATAAGTTCTAAAACGATAGAAATAAGGCAAGGTACACTACTAGGAACAAAAATCAAAAAATATTACTTTTTATATTATTCTTATTAGAGTTTTTTTTTAACAATTAGTTTAAAATTAATAAAATATAAGTACACGTATCTATTAGAGTATGACAGGATATAATTAGAAACAGGAGAATATTAATAAGTTGATACAAAATACAAAAATGAAATTGTTTTCATTAAATTTGTTTAGATTGAAGTACACTAACTAACTGAAGTTGTTTAGCACATAGAACCAACATTGATTTATCATGTCATCAAGTCCACTGGATTGGCTCTTCTTCAATCAATATTTTTTTGTACAGACCCATATATTATATTATGAGTAATATACTTAATAAGTATGATGAATTGAATAGTTGTTTTAATTGAAATATTCATTTTATTAGAAAAGGTTCTGAAAGCTTCTAAACAAGATATAATAAAACAAATAACATGGTAAAATCTGCTGGTTTGTCACTCTCTATCCAAATTAATAATCAAGTTCTTATTCACTTAAATTATGCTAAAGTTACACTTAATTGTTTAACCTTAACTTAGCCACGGAGACACATTTTTTCATCAAAATTTCTTTTAAAATATTTATATGCTTGTTTTAATAGATGTGTTTAGATACTTAACTTATACAACAAAGAAAAGTAATATTTTAACAATTTCAATAAAAATTGAATAAAAAATTCAATAAAAATTGTCAAACTACATAATAAATTTAATTTCATCATAACTACTAAACTTAAGAATAAAACTCATTTAAAGAATATAAATTATAACTTATCACCAATTTAATAAATTTAAAAGTTCAACAAACTAATTTAGTATGGTACAAACATATAAAAATCTTTCAACTTTATATTATTTTTTTTTCAATAATGAAAAAACTTTTTCCGTTTAACATATTATCATACCTTCTAAATGTAATAATAAATTAGTAAATAATACATTTGAATAATCCTAATAATCAAGGATAAAAAAAAAATTAATTACATCAATAAATGGCCATGTCTAAAACACATATGATTTTGAAGATTAAATTTTCTATACGTTTTAAAAGGGCAAAGAGGACATAAAAATGTAGGCTCTTTGCCACACTCGAGTCTGATATGAAGTCGATAACTCGTTTTTGAACCATACATTCTTCCACAAGAACATTTGTAAGGCTTAATTGTTCCTACAGATCAAACAAAAAAAAAACAATATATAATAAGTATAATTAATTAATAAATATTTAAATTGACACATAAGTCTGTCTCAAAACACTTAAAATGATTCGTAGTGATCTGAATGTCCTTTACTTAAAACAAAAATTAGTATCTTATAGAGTCGAACTTGGTTAACTTGAGCTTTTTCCCAGGTCCCTAGAATTTTTTATAATTGTATTATCCTTAGATAACTCAAATTACTGAATAACTCTAACTTTCCGACAGATCCCTTCAACTTCAAGTTAACCACTTTCGACTATGCTTATACATTTAAATATTTGAAATATTTTGTATGATAAATTAATTATTTAGAGTTTATATATTAATATTTTAACATTCTTATTGATTAGATTATAAAGAAAATGTTAAAATAAAATGCAGAATGTGTTGTTAATCAAATTTTATTTATAGTTATCAATATACTTCATCATCAAAAATATATATATTTCTTTTGAACAAGACAAAAATAATTTTTACAGTTCATAATATAATTTTATTATACTTATTTTATAATATACATTTTGTAATTAAAGATTTACTTTTATTATTTATAATATATTATTATATAAGTATAATCAGTACAATATTTTATAATTTAAAAGTTCGACATTTACTAATGTTATATGTAATACTTATTATTATTAGCTCTTCGAATATACTTAAATTTATAATTTGATTTAAAATTAAAAATATCGTGAAATTCGCAAACAATTTTTTCATAGATTGTTTAAAATAAGTAAGAATAATAGGTATTTAACATATAAGTTTTGTTTAGTTTTAAACACAGTATTTCATTATGCATAAATTATTGGCTTTATTATCACTTTTCATAAAATATATCAATAATCATATCTATGCAAAAAAAGTATTTCTAATTAATCACTCAATAGATGCATATATATAACACACAAATATATATATATATATAGGTTTGTACAGCATAAATCGTACAGTGATGCACTTCATAACATTGAATAAAGAAATATATATATAATCTAAAGTTAAAAAAATCTTTGTTTTAATATTCATAGATTTTAATAATTATCATCATACTATGATTTGTGTATAAATAATATATAGTATATTTAATTATTGATATTCCATTTATTCAACGTTTAAAGGAAACACAATTTATCAGGTATTATTAGGAGATAACTATTAATAATAATTATGTATTTAAACATATGATTTTCAATATATATATTAAAAATAATGGTAGTATACTAATGCAGTATTCGTTAAATATACAATTATTTAAAAAATAACAAAACATTTAATTGCTATTTTTATTTTAATTGTATAAGTTGTTCAATTATATCTAATACTCATAAACTTCAATAATTTACTTACAATAAAAAAATATAATGGGGTCTAATTAAAATGATTTTAGTTCTAAATTATCATCTTTTGTTATATTATGACAAACCACTCTTTACATTTCTCTTTTTATTATTGCTGTTAGGTCGATCCTATTAAAAAAAAAAAAATACTAAAGAAACTAGTATTTAATAATTTAAAAACATTATGATTATAATCCAATTTATACCTGGATAACATTATATATTAATACCTTGGTAACAATATATATATGAAGTTACATTTTACTTAACAAAGCCACAAAATTATAAATATATAGACCCATTTTAGTAAGTATCTTGTGTATGATACAGGCCACAAATTATAGTGTAAACATATTGATAATACATTTAACTAAAATGCATTACATGACAAAACCAATACTAATCTTTTTAGTTCAAGTAAGTAGGATAGTAAGCATGGTAAACTTAATAAATGTAAAAAAAAAGGTTTAAATCCACGAATACTTATATTTTTACTGTTAATTTAATAACTCAAAATATCAGTAAAAGTTGTCACACTGCAGTGTTGGCGGTAAAATTCTGTTGTCATGACAGTGCCGCTGCTGTGGCGATAAAATTGATTCCGGCTTAATTTTGCCGTAACGGCTACCGCCACCACTGCAGTGTGTGGGGACCTTGAAAAAGCATGAATTTATGGATTTTAAACTATTTTAAAGCAAATACCTTATTAACTTAAATCATATCTTATTAAAGATATAGTTAATAAAACAATAAATTTGATCTTTGATCCAATATTATGATCATATTGTGATGTAATATTTGTGATCATTATTTTGTTGTACCGTCATGCCCAAAGCATTTTTAAATAATAGAGGGTTGTTTGTTACAGTTTCCTAACATTAATAGTGACATGCATGACTAACATCAAGAAAACAGATGTCAATCTTAGAGTCCCATTAGATTCATTTAAGTATAATATTATATATTTTGAACAAATATTGAAGTTCTTAGTAAGTATCTTGGCAAAAAAATAAAAGACCTTCATGAATAAATAATTATATATAACTGCAGCAAACCATTTTGTAAGTAGATACTTTATGGGTAATTTTTCAGTTTCCAACGATTTTTAGTTTTGCTCCAGCTAAAATTTAACTAAATTACGCCTGTGGCATTGATTATGATATTAGCATAAGAACTAATTATAACTTAAAATATACTATGAAATAAAAATGTTTATTATTATGACTTGTGTTTTATTATTTGTATTTAACTTATACTAACATTTAATATGATGTTTCTCTGGTGAATTAGAATTAAAAAACATCTTCATTTTTAGTCGGAAATTAATGTTTTATTTAACTTATATTTACAATAACTTGATCAAATAAAATAAACATTTATTTTTAAGCAAGTGCATAAAATCAGTTTTAGTTATTTCTTTAAAATTAAACTGGAATTTTTTGAAAATAATAAGTACTTGCATAAATAAATTAGTTACTATCTAAAAATATTCAAATCAAAATATGGTGGTACAAAAACAATTATCACTAGGATTTGTTATAAAAAAAAAAAATAGGATAAAAAATACTTGAAGTGAAAATATATTAAATTATGTATAATTAAGGCCCCTGGTGCTGATGCCATTTTGTCTTCAAAATTACTCTGCAGAAATAACAATATCACCTTGTAGAATAAACCAAATTTCATATTTTTTTTTTTTTAATTGCTAGAGGGAAATATTCTACAGCTTGCATCGATCTCTATTTTCCAATATTTTTTTCTCAAACTTTAAAATAAGTCTAAAAAAATACAAGATAAAATACATATTTTTTAAATTTTTTTAGAAAATCAGAGATTCATGCGGGCTGTAGGAATGTCTTCTTCTATCAGATAAAAAAATAATCATCAAAATCCGACAATTCTACAAAGCCCGAGAGTTATTCCCGTGAAGTCATTTTTTTCGATATAATACATCCTATCAACCCCCCTAAATAGGTATCAGGTAGTAGATTAGTGGAAAAGTATATAATTGAGAGGGCAACTAAAATTTAAAATTTTATTGAATTCCAGAAAATTTGAAAAACTGGCACCGAGCCCCTTAATAAATATTATTTACTTATAACTAAGAAAATGGATATTTTATTTTAGCAGTATGAGAATTTGCTTAAAATCTTCCATGTTTAAAAGTGAATCCATAATCATGTTTCCTATGTATAACGAATCCACATTATTTATCAATTTAGTTAATATGTTTCTAAATACAATCATATTATTTGATTATTATAATATTATAAGAATATTGTTTAAATTTTTTATTTTTTTGATAATATTATAATTGTAAATATATATATATACATATATATATACATACAATAAAATAAAGTCATTCAGTCTGAACTATACAACGATGTTTACAATAAGTATGTTTCTGTAAGGCTATTTTCTGGTATGCTTTGTATGGACAATGGTCACATTTGAATTGTGGTTCTTTTCCACATTCTAATCGCATATGCAGACTTAGACTTGTCTTAGACTTGTAATTTTTTCCACATGGGCACACCCATCGACCATCAACAAACTGAACATTATGCATTGATACAGAAGGCTTCCTGCCTCTGTGCGCCAAGAAGAAATGTGTACCTGGTGATAAACGTTAACTGTGGTTACCTTTGTATTCAAAATAATATACACAATAATAAATTGAATAAAAGCTAAGCAAATTAATAAAAAAGAAGTTTGGGTTTTCAGTCCATTAGTTTCAGGTTGTTAATGATACACCCTGATTATGTTAAAAGATTATCTCTAATATTTCAAAAATTTAACTAATTACTTGATACAATTTAAATTTTAAAAACTTAAGTTTATAAATATGTCTATTTCATCTGTTCCACATCACGCTGATCACACTCAATAAATATTTCTATTTTAACCTGATGTTTTATACCATATTAAAAAATAACATTTTTATTTTAAATCTTATCAATTTATTCCTTTCTCCATATATCTGTAAAATTTGTTTACAAAACAATCACTTAAAAAAAAAAAAAAACAAATTATCACAGAGGGAAAAATACATCTGTTGCGTTACAAAAGGAAATTATAAATGACAATTGTGATATTGTATACAAAATATAATATATGATGCATAAACTGCCTATATTGTATTAACAAAAATTGATCGCAACAGTAAATTATCAAAAAAAAATACATAATACAAAATTTAATCAATTAAAAACCATCGGTACAGAAATCATTAAAATTACTATTATACAATAATTAACAAATTCAATAAGATTGGTGAATAAAGGTTAATTATAATGTTAACTATAAACATGATTATTAAATATATGACTAGTATTCAAAAAATGTGTATTAATTTAAAATATACAAAAAATTAATCAAATTGTAAAATGTGTATAACAGTAAATCAATTTTAGGAAATATTGAATGATTTTAAAAGAAATAATGAATTTTTTTAATGTATTATTTTAAACAATTATTTTGAACTGGCATGAAACATGGTAATTTTGTGAATATTAGCACAGTAGGTTCAATACATTTTTCCGGGGAAAATTTTTGAAGCAGTAGGAACTATAGAATGAAATTCTATTTTGATTAAATTGTCACTTGAACTTCTTATGCTGAGTCAACCCTGATTTTTGTAGTGTAATATGATGACAACCAACGCAACTGAAGGCTCCAACGGAAACTGGGAAAAAACACAAGGAAACATTAAAAGGAATGATATAGCAGAAACAGAACTACAGTGGATAAAAATGACAAACTGATAAAAGAGGATATCAACATTTTTCTAAATAAAGATAATTAACATAATAACAATAAGTAAAATTATGTGGATGAAATAATTTTTGTTCACATCCATTGTTTTATTTTATAATATTTAACTTTTCAATATTACATATTATATAGCTTTTAATAATGATTTAATGAGGCAATAAATATATTGTGGGTAAATTCTACTAAAGCAGCAAATTGTAAATTTTAATTTAAAATTAAAATTGGCTATAGGATTTCTTATTAAAAACCGTTACTTTAATGAAGTATTAACATAATATTTTAGGCAAAAAATACATTTTATAATTTATCTTTCATCTAATTAATTAAAATCTATCATTATCTGTGGTATTTAAGGTTAGATACAATATAAATGATATTATTTTTTTAAATGTTTATCTATACCTGAATGATTTAAAAATGCTTAGTTGAAAAACTTTAAAATAAAATACAGCTTAGATAAATAATATCTTAAATAAATCTTGCTATCCCATAAAGGTAAGCATATTTATTAAAACTTATCACTTATCAGTTTTGTCCAAAAAATAAAATTGTACTTAAATTTGTATAATTATTTCAAATATTGGTATTCATCTATGGGGTACGGCCAAAATATCAAATATAAAATTTTTTAAATCATTTCAGTTTTTTTTTTTTTTTTAACTTGACTTTGCCTCATTACAAAAGCCCCCTGGTACGTCAGCAATCTATCTCTCCACTCCGACTTCAATATCCCAACCATTCATACACTTGCCACTCGCATACTATTATAAATCTTTCCACAAAAACACCTTCAATCACTTAAATAATCTAATATCAAACCTCTCCTCTCTTACTCTCCCTAATAACCCACCTCGCCGTCTCAAACAAAATTGGCCCAGGGATCTCCTTAACATTTAAAAAAAAAAAATACTCAGAATTTTGAAGTTGGGTCATTGGACCCCTCCCCTTCTTTCATGCCGTACTGTCATGTAAACTGTACCCCCCCTTTTTTTTAATCGTATTGTATATTACAGATTGTATATATATTCTTGATTTCTAATAAAAAAAAAAAAAATAATTTCAAATTTTATGATTATAATGAAATGTTTTCATTCAACCTTGTTTAATTTCTATAAAAAAAAAAAATGTACAACTTATAACAGTAGTCATAAGTTTTTAATTCTTTAAGACTTTATTTTAAATGAAATATTGTTGATAGTAAAAAATTAATAGTTATTGCATAACTAAATGCAAAAATAATATGCACCTATTTGATTTGTTTGTTATCAAAAACTGCTCACACAAAATATATTTTAAAATTATGATCAAGATACATACCATTGTTTTCAAACAAACCACATTAGTAATGAAATTTAAATAATCGTTAAAAACTTTAGTATTTGGATTCATAATTTCATAAAATTAATTATGTGCTTAACTGAAAAATATAACAGAGTATCTAATCATACTTACATTAATTAATAATTATTATTTTTAAATAATAATAAACAATCAGTAATTAATATTAATACATAATTAAAATTGATATTCAACTCAGTCTGAAAAACTTAATAAAGCATTTTCATATATTATATTATATAGATTGTAAACAAAGTATTTATTTATTACCTGATTATATTAGTTGTTTCATTGCTTGTGCTGAAGCCTGAAATACTAAGGAGTTCATTCTTAAGGAATATTAAGAATGGATTAAATTATACATACATATTCTATATTATAAAAAATTGAAGTAACACTTTAATGTACCTAAAATGTTCATTCATTAAATACACAGTTATAGTTATTTGTTAACAAGACTCACTTGACTTATATTTATGTATTTTTTTAAAGATATACTAGATTCCAGAAAATGTACTGTTAATAATGGAATGTAATAAGACCATAAACAATCCTTGGATTACAATACCATATAATCACACATAGTTTTTCTTAAAAACTAAATTACCTTGGTTACCAATACTTACCTTACACAATAGACAATTTTAATAATGATGAAAAAAAGTTGTAGATTCTTCAATTTTGTTGAACTTCGATACTTTTTTTCTTTTACACAGCACCAATTTAAATTTAAAAACAAATCACTTTACATAAATGTCATTAACTCAACTGATAAACGTACATATTCACATTAAAACAAGTAAATACACTTATTTTTAATAATATCTCAATGGTTAAAAATTATAATAAATTATAATTTAATTCAGTGAAAGAAAAACTAGAGAATCATTTCATCAATACACTTGGATATACTAAATATTGTATATTTTAATAAACATTTTACTTCATAGCAAAAAAACTTAATTACAATGAAACAAAAATGAATGAAGAACTTAATGAAAGAATAATGGTCTATAAACTATTATAGTTATAGTAATTATTAGTGTACAAACACATTCTTCATATAAACAAAATAATACATTTGTAAAAAGTTGTATTTATAAAAAAATTTAAAAAAAAAACAAAACATCAGTTCAGTAAGTGTTCATAAATAATAAGGAAACAATAAAATTAAGTTTTTTCTAGACATGCTAGAAATGATTTAAAAATTAAAACGCTAGAATATAGAGGGATTAGACTAATAAAGTAATAATTGAGTAATCTTTCTAAAAATAGTATTGTTTAAATAACGTTATTGAATTTAAAAATTAAAAAACATAACTTTCTTTTATAAAGAAAAACTTTTTTTATTTTATTTTACTTTTTTGTTACATAAAATTAAATTTTATTTTCTAATTGTCCATCAACTATAATTTAAAATAAACATTATTAGGTAATAACAAAATTAATTGTATCAACAAGACAATTGAATGAAATGTGTAAGCAAGGAAGATTACAAATTCCATTCAAGGTTGCCTTGTTTTGAATCATAGTTTGAATTATTGAAATTATTAATTTCATATAAATTTTAATTAACTGTCACATAAACTAACCCTTGAACTTCATAAGGTCCTTTGTGACCCTTATACTCAACTGATGCTTTATTCACAAAATTATATTATTCATGGAAAACTTTTTCAAATGTTTTATTTAAAATATAAAATGAATAATAACTGTATTAAATACTTGTTTAACATAAAAATCCAAATGTACAGGTGAATATTTTTTGTCTCCTTTACCAAACCTTTAGTTGAAAACTTGAAACCATTAACAGATTTGGCATCTTGATTTACGGCCAGCTACAACTGAAAGCGTATAAAAGCAAAAAAACCCTATACATAACTACTTACTTTGTAAATCAAAAACTTACAAACAAGACACACGTAAATAACATTGCATCTAACCCTGCAATAGATATCAATGTACCTACCATTTATAATATTTAGTATAATTAATTATATTCAACATATTAAGCAAAGCCAAACTTACCAGTATTTCTTCATAATCTTCAAAGGGACAAAAAATAAAGGATTCTCTGATTTTTACCTTAAAACTAAATATATATTCAAAGTTATGTGTAGTATGAACACCATAATGCACCATAGAAATATAATTTTATTCTATTACCTAAATGCAATAAAATAGAACTTTTTATAAAGATAAAACAAACCTTAACTACAAATCAACTACAGTATAGTCAACATTATGTTTACTACCTAATTTAATTTATACTAGGTATTTAATAAAAATTGATTAATCAAAATCTTACAATTCTTAATACAAATTAATGATTTATTTTGACAGCCAGGTATAATATTATACAATAGACGTACATTAACAAGATTTTTAATAATAAATTAGCGATTCTAAATGATTATATTGGGATTGATTGATAATTTTCCTTTTTTGCTATAATAGATACTCTTACTATCAGTAGCATGATATGGGAGGAATAAATTTCAAAAATATTTAGATTTTTTTTAGATCTATAATCAATATTCATCCACTTACCTTATACGTTACCAAGTTTGGACTTACTACAATTTAAATGCCAAGTCTGAAACAAAATAATACAAACTTTATAAATAACAAGATTAGTCATTCTACTCAAATTAATCACTACCTAGCTATATTATATAATTGTATGATAATGCTAAGGTTTAGGAAATAAATAGAAAATAATGATGACAAACGGCCATGCACATGATATAAAAAATAATAACTCATTTTTAGTAGGAACCTCGTGAAATCACACAAGTTATCATTATTTTTATTTTAGGAAAATGGGTTCTGTTTATTGTCCAGTGTTTAAATTGATATTTTATCTAGTATTTTATGGTGATTTGTGGTCAAACCCTAAATAACACATTAAATAAAATAATATAATTGTGTACAAACTTTTAATTTTTAGGATATAATCTTATAAAATAGTTTTACGATCTGCAAATAAGGAAATTAATAATTGTATAATAACTTTGACAAAACAGAAATTCAAAACAATTTTCATGAAAATATTAAGAATGTTTTTTAATAAAATTTGTTAACATAGTATAAAATATAATCTATTGGGTATAATTTATTATTTCACAACATTCATTATATTTAATATAACATTAGTGGAACTGAACAATAAAAATATTATTTAGGTAAAAAATAGAAATTTGTAGTCCATAGTACCTATCCATAAATTGATCAATGTAATATTTTGTAAACAAGAACTACATTTTTAAAATCTAGACTATTAAAATGTAGGTATCTATGCCTATTATATTTATTTCAAACCCTCCTCATTATACATAAAATAAAATACAGTGAATTCAGCTTAATGTGATCACTGGTTTATAGGATAAAACATTTATTTTAATCATAAAAGATAAACCCATACCAAATTGTATGTTAAGAATATTAAATTTACATTTTAATAGAATCACTAACGTACTGGATAATGAAATCACTTTTATGAAAATATTTTCGATTTCATGGTTTTTCAGACTGATTATGTTAGGAGACCAACAGCTGGTATAAGGTATTAAGTGAGGTATTAAGTATACAATTCAATTGGATTTTTAAACTTATCAATGTATCGATATATATCCTCCTGTCGTTTAGTATAATTGTTGTAGTTGATATTCAAAATTTGTTCTCACATTACGTCGAGCAAACGGAACGAGTTATGTATAAAAGAAAAAAAAACTTGTAAGACCCTTTGCTGTTTAGTAGTGGATATCTATAATGGATGGTGTTAAATTCAAATTTAACACTATAATATCAATGAATTCAAAAACCGATTCAGAGACGATTTGTCAGTCAAAGATATTTTATATTATATTTAAATTGTTATTATTAATTTGTTAGCCGGTAAGCAAATTAATATTATTCGTATATTATCATATTTTAATAGAATAATATACTTTAGAAATTTCAAATACCCAAGAATAATATTTTTAAAGTATGACACTAAACTAAAATCATTCTTCTTCGATTCAATAGGTATCTAATGTTGTCCAAACTTGAACTTGAAATAGATATAAAAAAACTGTGTTTGTTAATTTTTTAAATTTTTTGTTTACAGTAAAATTTAGTTACGTGGAATCTTATTTTAAATTTTTAATCCTTACCTATAAAAATTTAACATTTTATAAATTTTAAAATAATGCAAAATAATTTGTAAATTTTCAATTTGATAAATGTTGTCAAACTTTGAACTTTAAAAAAAATCTCGCCCATGTATTTTTAATGTTTGGAAAGTGATATTTTGAGCAGCCTTGTATTAAATTTTCTAGCTATTTGACCCAACAAGTAAAATATTTGATTCAACTTTCCAGGAGAAATTTTTTTTTTTTTATAAAAGTAGACAAACTTATGAGGAATTTTGTATAAAATTTTTACATCTTAGATATAAAAGATATTTTTTAAAAATGTCTAACTCAAAATAGTTTGCAACTTTTCATGATTTTGGTCAAAATTCAAACTTCACACTTAGAAAAAAATGATTATGGATATAGGTACAGTGAAATTTTTTTTTAATTTCCACTTACCTACAATGAATCTTGTATTACATTTTCAATTTTTTTGACCGAGCGAAAATTATTTTATGATGTATACCTACCAGGTTATTTCAGGTTATTATGAAAATCAAATTACATGTCACTAGAGTCAAATCACTAACAGACACTTTACCGGACATTGTAAGAACGACCCTAAGTATAACTCACTGTATTGTTCAAATATTAAAAAAAAAATTTAAAGGACTGTAGATTAGCTGAATGAAAATCTCAATTAAAGTGTATTTAGATAATTCAAACAGTTCCAGAAACAAAAATATTTTGAAACCATTAATTCTGAAATTCAAGTTATTGATTTTAGAGCATAGCAATTTCGATAGCAACTAAAACCTTAACAAGAATATAATTTAAACTTAAATGTATCAACAGATATACCTACCTACTATTCAAGAATAAATAAACCACTCACAATATTATCATAGTAACCACAAAATAAAACAGTTGAAGAATTTAAATAAAATCACAAATTTCGATAGGTACCTACTTAATAACAGTGATAACAAAAATAAGTCAACAAAAATTGATAATCTGGTTGATACAATCATAGGTGAAACCACGGGTCAGCCAATGGCCTGACCTATTACCGACTGGATAATATACTGACTTAATAGAATTTAAAATTAAAATTAAAAACTTATTTTGTGATTATAGTTTATTTTCATATTTATCATTTGGCCTCTTCTAATAAAATTGTCTAGTTTCGCTGTGGACATTCACAATTAACTATAACAGGTACCTAATTTCAAATTTAATAACTATAAAATATGTCAATTCAATATAAACTACTTATCTATTAATATTGATAAGACATTGTATATGTAAACAAAAAATGCCACACCAACATGTTTTGTGATTTTTTCAAATTGATAAATTCTTATAAATTTTTTTTATCAAAGACCCGAGTAACAATTCAAAAATAATTTCTATTCATAAGTGCTTAGGTACATACCGTTATAGAATAGGTAGGTACCTATAGTAGGTATATAATAAATTATGAAAAATACCTTGAAAAATTGTACCTAGGTAAATCAACAAAATTTTTTAAATATTATATGTATATACTATGTTCAAGTGTAATATTAGGATATACGGCTAAATTAAAAATAAATGATAAAAAGAGAACAAATAAAGTAGTCGAACTTCAAGTTTTAACGTTGCACTAATGATAATAGCTACACTAACTTTACTACATTATTCTGACTAATAAGAGGTTTAAGACTGATAAGAATAAAAAAATATGAAAAAACATACTAACAACAGCCATTACATTTAATTAATGTCTAGGTATTGAGTACAAAACAATCAATAATGATATTGACATTTAGAAAAATGTCAATAGATAGATCAATAGCAATTGATAACAATAGGTGCCCAAGATAACTTTCAGATAATTTATTACATTCATACATTGATACGAAATACCTATTGCTGGATTCGTAAAGAAAAGTTTTCAATGTCAACAAAGAATTGCAGTTAACTTGGTGCGTTTTCAAGAATGCAAATACATACAACAAAGAACAATCACTGCTAAAAGAGTAGGTAATGAAGGCAGTCCGACAAAGATGACGCGTCGTGGTCTATAGGT
Organism: Macrosiphum rosae; assembly: GCA_016617965.1. NCBI lineage: Eukaryota > Metazoa > Arthropoda > Insecta > Hemiptera > Aphididae > Macrosiphum > Macrosiphum rosae. The sequence goes on from WHPZ01560877.1 coordinate 75,715, forward strand.
AAATTGCAACAACTAAAAACAAAGCTGAACTAGGTACAGTCGATAAGAAAGAGAAATGCAAACAAAACTTTTCAAAAACCCTCAAATTGGAAAAACTTTTGCAAGTGTGTGCCTATAATATATTATATCACATGTCATTATGAATGTGTGTGCCGAAACTATTACGGAAATAAATTTTTACTCAAAAACAACCGTCTAGTGATTGGTGGTGGTGAGCAATGGGCCACAGTAAACTATAGGTCGAGATAGACACTCTAGCATCTAGGGTTGTAATGATGAGTAGTCGTTGACGTGCGTCCAGTGACTGCAATGCTACTCACCGGACAGTAACGTCGAAGCCAAATCCATTTGTACGGCGTCCGTCCACATATTTCATTCGTTGCGTGCAAGTCGACGGTACAGGGCCCTCGGTGTCCACCAGACCCTCCGGCGGCCAGCGAACTCCGCCGGTGGTCGCAGTGGCCGGACGGCGGACGACACAAATGGCCCACCGGAACGGGCGCGCGCACTCCGAAACGATTACGAGAAACCCAAAACGGCGGCACTCGAAACTCGGACGGTGGATAATGGGTAACGGAACTAGCGGAACGGACCAAGGGGACACGGACGACCCGTCGACGCGAAACGGAACACGACGGACTTACCGCCACTACGGCCACCTACGGTCGGAGGGGGTATGATGTTGTCCCACACATCGCGAAGGGACGCGTGGGGGGGTCGTATCACGGGAACTGCCGTGGAAGAGAAAACAGCCGCCGCTCGTTCGGTCCAACAGCCGCCGTTTTGCACGACACCCGCGTAGTGGAGACGAAAATGTACTTTACTATACCAGGTGCTGCTCGCATCGGCGTTGCAGTAACGCACCAGTGCGGTGTAGCTGCCGTCTCGTGATCGTCGGTTATCCGGTTGATTGTCGGCGTTTTCGAGAACGCTTTTTCGTAGCGACCGTTCCGTGCAACGTTCACCACCATCGACGGTACCGCGGGACCGGCGACCAGTGTGACCAACAGGCAACAATCGTCGTCCGTCGGCCAAGGGGTCAAGGTCTCGGCAACATCACTCCGAGAATAAACATTTTTTTTTTTAATCACAACCGTACAACCGCGGATTATCGTATCCGTCGTATATTATAATCAATCCACGACCGCTTGGCGTCTACCCAGTCGCACAACAATATCAAACCATATTATTTGTTTAATTAGGTATTAGTGTATTACTAATGACTTATGATATAATATTATACTATTTATACTTATACTTTATAATAGTCAACTAATAGACAATAATGTATGGACATTTCGAGATATTATAACGATTTTAATTCATACGGAGACACAAATAGCGAACAGCAAATTCACGTTCAACACCATTGTTAATTTATATCGTTTACCGTTGTAAACATCGAAAAATAACTATAAACGTATGGTACCTACGACCTAATATGAAAGTATTGAGGTAGAGTTGTTTTTTGGAAGTTAAACAATTTATTGTTCGGTGGAATTTTGAAAATTAAATGAGAACCACTACTTTCTATTTCACCACCTTAAACTTATTTCCCCATTCATTTAGTGGTCAAAAAGTATGTTTGAAAACATTTTTTTTTTTTATACACCAAGTCGGCAGTCAACTAATTTTGCACCCACATCAGTATTCAGTGTAGGTATATAATATGTAATATGTGTATTATGGATACACTTTGGTGGACTGGTGCTAATAATAACTCGTAAAACTTGAATTTATTATTATATGCGCTGAATAACGTACACTTTACAGTTTGCAATGATTAAATGATGACTATAAATATTATAATATGCCACATCGGAAAAAAACATTAATTTTATAGCCTTTTTTATTTGGTGAACAAAATATAACATATTTTATTTACTCCATATAGGTGCGTGTTCTGACCTTTGTTGCGGAGGGTGCAACCTGGCGGCGATTGTAAACTGCGCCCAAAATACAGGTAAACACAAAATCATACATGTAAACTGCGCCCGAGTTTTTATCAAGAGTAAAAAGGTGACATGTAAACTGCGCCCGGGTAAAATTACAGGTAAAATACTTAATTCGTTACAGCCATATAAT